>JADHKH010000050.1:0-29441 GCA_019925625.1 Graphilbum ipis-grandicollis
TGCCGGCTCTTCGCAGATGGGTCGGTAAGCAAAAGTCTATTTCTCACCTCACATACTGCTCTCTTACATCTTGTGCCACGCACGTGACGACCTACGGCCGTTCTCTTACACGGGCATTGTTGACGTAATCGTATAGAAGTTCAAAGGCGCGACTCCAAGTCGTGACACAAAACCGGCCTAAGGTTCAAATTTATAACCACGTCGTTATTATTAATAACGGCTTCGTCGGTGCGTTATCATTTAACGCTTATTAAAAAGTTTTCGTATAATTCACCCAAGTTTTAAACATAACTCGATAATACTTAATTAAAAAAGTCGTAGGCAATGTCCTCGTTTAAAATAGCTTGGAGGTCTTTATTATTAAAAAATACTTTTATTATATAAAAGCGATAACGTTTTTAACGCGAAGGCATCTTTTACGCCGAAGGAAGGGACTACGTCTCTATAATCGGCTTTAATTCGCTATCCGACAATATTAAGTAGCGTATATAAACTATTATTATATAAGCTAAAAACTTTATTTTTTTAAGCCTTACAACGTTTAAAAGTTTTTAATACCTTGTAAAGTAAAACCACACGTAATTACGTAGTTAAATTAAATTACGAAACTGTAACGGGCTGCGCCCATGAAGGGCCTCGACTGCACTCGGCCGATTGTTTCTCCTGCTGAGCACGTGCTAGCCGGCGCACGTGCCACAGCCTTGAGCCCTTATTTATGTTATTTCACGACACGGGGATATTTGACTTCTTTTTCTCTCTTTCTGTAATGCGTTCCTATTGATAGATACGGCATTAGTCAGTTGAATACACTCGCCATTGACCCCTTACAGAAACTTTACCATAAAAGTTTTTAAAAACGGGTGCGGGTGGTTTTCGCTGGCTAATTCGAAAACGAAAGCACGCTTATTAAAGTTAAAATGTAAAATGCCAGCTTTTTTATTACCTATAAATAAATAATAGTCAGCCAATCGGTAATTAAAGTGGTTATAATAATAACAACGTTGCATAGTTTTTTTTCCATAGTTTTAAACGAAGTTAATTTTAACGGGCCAAAGGCCTGCGTATACCTAAAGCCTAAGGCCATAGGCTAACGTAAACGGCCAGCAAAAAATAAACGAAATACATAATAACAGGAGGGCCCGCCAATTTATTAAAGAAGCTAGCCCGGTCTCGAAGGAAAGGAGTATCGTGTCAATCCCCTATTAATTAAACGAAGACTGGCCGCCGATAACCGATCAAACAACCAGGGGATTCGTGGCACGTTAAAAAGAGGTTGGCGCCCGATCAGCCGGCGAGACCCTTATAACTACGAAGAGGCGCCCACTTTAACTTGTATACTTAACTTTTATATAATTATATTATACTTCGTTTTATATTATACGTTTTTACGTTTATTAATATGTTTAATTAAACCGTTTCGGCATTTGTTATATTATAATATAATCATTTTATTTTAAAAGCCGAGTATTGTCCGACTTAGCTAATAACTTTCATAAAGGAAGCCGAGTTTTTAAACTTCGCATAGGCTAGGTATCGCGACCTCGCTTAATTAAACGCGTAAAAAAAACTTTACGCTTGCTAGATCATTTACGCAGCGTGCGAACCGAAAAGAAATCTGTTCCAATTAAACACTGAGTTTTTAGCCGATTATAAAGGTTAAACGCCCGCGGGCTTAGCTTAATCGGCCCCGTTAAATAAAAAGACCGAAAAGACTGGTTTTAAAACTGTAAGGGGTCAATGGCGAGTGTATTCAACTGACTAATGCCGTATCTATCAATAGGAACGCATTACAGAAAGAGAGAAAAAGAAGTCAAATATCCCCGTGTCGTGAAATAACATAAATAAGGGCTCAAGGCTGTGGCACGTGCGCCGGCTAGCACGTGCTCAGCAGGAGAAACAATCGGCCGAGTGCAGTCGAGGCCCTTCATGGGCACAGCCCGTTACACATAATTCGCAGTGTGACTTCTGTTCGGTCGCCTATAAAAAAGGTACAAAGCTGGAAAGCGGTGAGATTTCCAATGTATTATAGTGCAAATAAGCCGTTTTTCTATACTGCAAATAGCACTACTCAATTTTAATGATAGAGATGAAAATTTTGCAAATTTTCAGCAAATAAGGCTTTCTAATTGAGGAGATTTTAACTTGTCACATTCAGGGAGAAGAGGAAAGAATTCTACTCTCCGCAGAAGGGAGTAAATCTATGACCCCAAGTGGGGCGAGTGGCCTCAGGCCACGACAACACTGAAGGGCTACTAATGTACACTACACTAATGTACAGCGTACACTACACCCTTTTTAAACTAGAATCTCCCACTTTTGAAAGGAGGAGAGAGCCTGTCCTGACTGATCCGGGGCAAAAAAACCCATTCTCATCTTACCACCCGCCAACTTTACGGCATACGTTGTGACGCTTCCTTTCAGCAGCTTAGCCTATCTCTGCACACCCTTTATCCTGTTCATCTACTTTGTGGTATCCCGGCGGTCCTATTTCGTTGTCGGCAAGCCGCGGCGTCTATTTCGGCTCTCTTCTCGGCCTTTCTGTTTCTGTTCTTCCCTGGCCTTCATCTGCCAGACTACTCTTTGTTTTTCCCTCGGAAACGTTGACTACTAGTCTTCCCACGGGTGCTCTATTCCTCTTCAGCAGCATGCCTGGCAACGATTTCATGTCGCTTTAGAAATTACAAGGTAATGTTATCATGGGCGGGTTCTTGCGATAGTCGACACGCGTCATTCTTCTCTTGGTTCTTTCTGGGCCGCCGTTTTCACTTTTTTGCCGCCATTGTCATTATTCCAGATATGTACCTTTACTGACAATTTCCCAGGCGATCGTAGCGGCGTCCTCTTCTTTCGCATAGATTAGCTTTCTCGCTTCTTCCTCTCATTTGCCCCATATCTTTGCTCTCTCTACTCTTTCTACTGCATGATGACTTCTCCACCCGCCCAGAAAGCAAAAGAGGTTTGCCGGCCACGGTCCAGTCAAACGATGTCGGTTAGTTGGAATGACGAGGCTGAAGCCGCCATGCCTCCTCGAGGTGCACTGATGCAACTCGAGCTGGCCGAATGTGTTGAAACCAAAACAGTGACGACTACGACTACCACCAAACGATCCTACCCCCCACTATACTTCCACGAGCTGCGGTCACTGTGCTCTCTCGACGCAAAAGAGTATCCGCTGGCTATGAAGCCAACACCACCCGAGCTCTCTCGCTTCACCATTGATCTGGACGAATTCTACCACAACGACTGGGCCTCTTTGGGGGGCATTTCAGGGGTTTCTTCTGTGGAGTCGCAATATTCACAGCCACAACCATCACAGCAGCCTCACGGACGAGGGGGCAAAAGTAATTTTCTACCCGGCCGCGGGCAGGAGTCCGGTCCGGGTCATGACCCGACACCGGCCAACACCAACTCTTTTTTCAAGCGTGCAGCAGCTCGGGCGGCCTCACTGTCGGCCTCACCGAGTGCGAGTGCCGGTAGGAAAGCTCTCCGTTCGGCGGCGGCAGTAGCAACGGCAGCAGATATTCCCCTGACCGTATCCGATCGGCTCCGACGTGCTGTGTCTAGTCCTGGCAAGAAAGATGGCAACGGCAAAGAAGTGCTGGCAGAGAAGCCACAGATTCGGGCTACTCTCAATGGGTATCTGGCCACACCAGAAAGCTCCTTGGTAGTACCCTCTTCTCATCCGGTCCGTAGCACCCGTCTCCGACCGTTTCGCCCTGACCGGACTATTGAGATACATGAGACTGCTTCCAGCTCTGGCACCGCCTCTGGCTCTGTGTCTGGACCCGGACCCAGCTCCGGACAGACTTCGTTTTTGTATGATGCTGCTAGTCCTACGGGAAGCGACTCACACACCACTTTTAGTAACAGCGTTTCTACGCCACCGATTTTGGATGCTGACGCCGAACCTTTTGCCGACACTGAAGAAATTCCACAGGATACTACTCGGACCCTTCCTCCTCGCGTGCTTGGCACTGTCGGCATGCTCGACGCAAGCCTGCCAAGTCCTCGCTTGTCGCCCACGCTGTCGGCCACAGCCAATCCACTTTCTGCTTCGGTTGATGAGGATCCCGACGACCTCGAAGACAGTCCACTTTCACGCCAGCTGGCCCGCCAGGATCATAATTGGGCACAACCCCAGTCTGCTACAGACGACGTCTCCATGCTTGTGAAGTCCTCTGACGAGCAGCAAGATCTGGCACAACAGGCTGATCACAGCGGCGGTGGCGATGGTGGGCGGCACGGCAACGCCGTCGACAACGTCTCAGCGTCAGCTACGCTCTCCCGATCGACTTTTGTCGAGACTAGATCATTGCTGGAGCGCTTCGACGCCCTGCCAAACGAGATGCAGACGTTTATGATGTATCAGTTTCTTCGCCGATGCACCCGCAAGACACTACACATGGTAGCCGACGTGGTAAATCCCGCGCTGAAGTGCGATTTTCTCAAGCGGCTGCCGCTCGAGCTCAGCTTCCATATTCTGTCCTACCTCGACTACCGTGACCTTTGCCGCGCTGCTCAGGTTTCTAAGCACTGGCGGAACATCACCGACTGCAACGAGACCGGCTGGAAAGAGTTGTTTGACCGTGCCGGCTACCAGCTGTTCATGGGTGAGTTGCAGAAAGCCATCACCCAAGGCTGGGGCTGGCAGGATCCGGTAGGGCCTGAGGGCTGCGAGATCGATCTTAGCGTGTGCAACCGTATGGCCTCCACGGAGAGCCAACTCTTGCGGTTATCTGCGCCGGCGACGTCTAGTAGGACCGACCAGCCTCCGCCAGTACGCGTTCGAACCTCTAAACGAAAGCGCGGTATTGCCGCCTTTCCCAGCACCGATCGCGTTAAACGACGAGCCAGCAATACCACTCAGGAACCTCACAAGGATGAATTACCATCTTCCTTTCCCTCTTCATCCTCTTCCTCCTTCCCCTACTCCTCCTCTGCATTATCTGTTGCTGCCGCCGCCGTATCCTCTCATTCCTCCTCATCGTCGCTGTGGCCTCAGCTGTACAAAGCCGACGGCCCCATTGCTGCTGCCAATGCGGCCGCCGTGGCCGTGCCCGAACCGGATGTGGGCATACCCAGCATTCGCAAACTGCACCTTTTCAAGTCTCTGTACCGCCGTCACCACATGATCCGCAAGAGCTGGACTAGTGGCAAGGTCAAACCCAGCCATGTGGCATTTACAGCGCACCCCCGCCATGTTATTACCTGTTTGCAGTTCGATGATGAGAAGATCATTACCGGCAGCGACGACACGCTTATCCACATCTACGACACCAAGACGGGCAAGCTGCTCAGGAAGCTTGAAGGTCACGAGGGCGGAGTGTGGGCGCTGCAGTACGAGGGCAACGTGTTGGTATCCGGAAGCACCGACCGCTCGGTGCGAGTCTGGGACATCGAAAAGGGTCGCTGCACTCAGATCTTTTACGGCCACACGTCGACGGTGCGCTGCCTGCAGATCTTGATGCCGTCCAAGACGGGCAAATACGTGGATGGCAAGCCGGAGATGATGCCGCCGAAGCCTTTGGTCATTACGGGCTCGCGCGACAATCAACTGCGCGTGTGGCGACTGCCTGAGCCTGGATCGCCGCGCTATATCCAGACGGGCCCGCCGGCTAACGACTCAGAGTGTCCCTACTTTATGCGCATTCTATCGGGGCACACGAACTCGGTGCGGTCCATTGCTGCCCACGGCGACATTCTGATATCGGGCAGCTATGACAGCACGGTGCGCGTCTGGCGGATTAGCACAGGCGAGGCCTTGCATGTGCTCGAGGGTCACAGCCAGCGCGTTTACAGCGTGGTGCTGGACACCAAGCGCAACCGCTGTATCTCCGGCTCCATGGACTCGTTTGTCAAGATCTGGGATCTCGACACCGGTGCCTGTCTGTACACGCTCGAGGGCCATGCTCTTCTGGTTGGCCTGCTGGACCTGCACGAGGAGAAGCTAGTCTCCGCCGCGGCCGACAGCACCCTGCGTGTTTGGGATCCACAGACGGGCCGTTGCAAGAGCACGCTGACGGCTCACACTGGCGCCATCACCTGCTTCCAGCACGACGGACGCAAGGTCATCTCGGGCAGCGAGAAGACGGTCAAAATGTGGGACATTCAGACGGGCGAATGTATCCAAGATCTGCTGACAGACCTGACGGGCGTCTGGCAGGTTAAGTTTGACGAGCGGCGCTGCGTGGCCGCCGTGCAGCGTGACAACCTAACTTACGTAGAGGTAAATGAACCGGGGCGGGATGGATGACAGCTGAAGAAAACTTTTCTTTTAAAAAGCTAACGCAAGCAGATTCTCGACTTTGGTGCGGTCCGTGACGGAAAACCTCCCGAGGAACTAGGCAAACGCATTCTTCTAAATGCCCCAGAGGTGCAGGCGCTGATAGAAGAAGAGGTATAGGGATGGAGAAGATACATGGAATACCGTTGTCTTTCATCGATAATATTCCCTTTTCTTCAGCTCATCTTTTTTCCTTTAATCCTCTCCCCTTCCTCGGTCATCGTTCGTAGGCTGGGTTCGCATTCTAGGCATGACTATCATATGGATTTAACTTGTTTAAGCCACTATTGTCAACACATTTGCTTTACGTTTTCATTGCGTTTCATCTGTCTGTCAAGGTGTCCGGAATACTTGTTTATTATGGAGGAGGAGGCGATATTTATAGCTGTGCAAGTTTTTGTCAACTGGCTTTATGCTTTTATCGTGTCGTTTCCTTTTCCTTTTTTTTTATATTCATTGCGGATTTCCGGACGTGCTTCGGAGCGGGTTTTGATTCCTGCATATAATTCTTATGGCAGTTCCTGCTTATTGCTTTACGACTTTGACTACTATACTATCTGCACAATTGAAGTATACAACACAAACCTTTCGAACAACAAACCCTATAGTAGACTTTCTTTCGTGCCCTTACCAAGTTTCTCATTCCCTTGTGATCCCTGGCGTCTTTTCTGGCAATGAGCCCACGTCCTTATGCAGCCCTTTTAAGAAGCAACATCAAATTCTTCCGGGGACTGCGCCCGCATCTCCAGCCGCTCAATCGAACCAATTGTCTGCTCAAACCGGCTCAGGTCCTCTTGCAAGCCCCGTCGTTTATCGCTGATAGCGGGATCTTCTGCCATGAGTTCGACAAAGGTTTGTGCAGCTACTTGTTAATATATTCTGTTTCAAGCTTTCCTCTCTTCTTTAATGTCCCTCCTTTCAACTTACTGCTTCCGTCAGACACTCGCAGTTCTTTGTCCAAGTACATTTTGGACATGTCATCCACCACGTCCGGAATCAGCCCACACATGATGTGCATCGTGCAGGTATCAATAAATCGGGCACTGGCAGTCAGATAATAACCGCGCACGTAGGCGCAGACTTCCAGCTCCTTCTTGTATGGGTCCGGACCTAGCTTGGCCATCTCCTGGATCATGCGTGCCTCTTCTCGTACACGATCCTCTTGGGCCATGGAGTCCCAGTCTTGAGGGGCGGGTCGATTGCCGACGATGTTGTTGCCGTGGTAATGGTTATCGACGGCGGCACCACCGGCAGCAGCGGTAGCGGCTGCAGCACCATTTCCAGCACCGTTACCAGCACCATTGCCAGCAGCCCTATCCCCCAGATGCGCCAACATGCGATAGTAGTGGCGGTGCCTGGTCAAGGTCTTGGCTTCGGCTTGCTCATGATGCATTAGGTGCTCCTTATCGAGCGTGAAAAATTTGCGGCTCTCAAGGCGGTATTGGTGCAGTAGGGAGTCGTGTACGGCCTTCATGCGCTCGCCCACGTAGCTTTTGAGAAGAGCCGAAGAGAGCCGAAACACATAACGCTGTTTGAGGCTGCTAAATGAAACGGCCAGGATGTCGTGCAGAGCCACGTCAAGTAACTGGTGTGTCTGATGCACCAGCAGCTGCAGCAGGGCTTTCCACGGCCGCACCGCCTCCATGCATAGGAAACTGTATACGTCCTCGGTTACGATTCCTGGCATGCCGGGCTTGCACTTGGAGGCAATGATCTGGCGCACTTCCTGAAGCCAACGGGATTTGGCCTGAGCGCCGCCATTGCCGTCCATCTGCCTAAAAGGGCGTGGCGTCGCCACTCTCATGGCCGGGCTACCATCCCTCCTTGTACCTCCTCTTCCTCCTTCTCCGCCTGACCCTTCCGATTTGACGATGACACCGTCAATCGTACGGGTGCGCTTAGCCTGCGCCATTGGCCCATACAATTCCTGCCGGCCGTCCAGATACTCGTCCAGCCCGCGTCGTCGGGGCATTGGCACGGCCGACGTCCCAATATGTTGGTGCTGTAAAGGGCCAGGATGAGGAGCAACACTGTTATCCTGCGTCAAGTCAATGGCATTGTTACTGTTTATGGCCCTATCACCGCCGTTGCCTCTCATATGGTCCATTTTGACAATGTACTTTGGTTTGAGCTGCAGAATGCCTTGGCGAAACGTCTGCACAATCTCAGTCCAGGACGGCGCCAGTGCAGAACTCTCCAATGTGGAGCGGACCTTGATGCCGAACTCAGCAAGACAGCGACGGACCTCGAGTTCCGGGTTCGCCGGGATATCGGGTATTTGCTCCAGTTCCATTCGAACCTCGTGCAGTTTTATGGCCACCTTTTCCCTAATTTGAGGGAGGCTGATATCGTTGTTAGCAGATCAATGGGCCATGGAAAGAACAGGAAAATCGAAAAGTTTCACCTCTTTGCAAATTCTGCACTGAGCTGCTGTGACATAAAAGCAACGAGGCTGTTCACCGTACATCGGTGGGCAAAATCGCGAAAATCAGCATGCCACTCCTGGTTTCCCGAGCCGGGATATTGTTTGTTAAAAAAAGCTTCCTCAAAGGCCTCCTGTCGGCTCAGGTCGTTGACCGGACCGCCAGCTTCTCGCTCCCGATCCGGCTGGGCCAGAGTGACATCGGGTAACAGGCCGGCACTGACCACAGGCCGTGCCGTGATGAAATAGCCGTGCCCGACGCGATGCTGCTGACCACGCAGCATAGCCAGCCACTGGGCGGCAGCATGCGGACCGGGTGGCAGCAGATCAGCCTTGGTCATGATACCAATGGTACGGTTCTGGGCATTTTGGGCTCGGATGATGGAGAAGGTTGATGACGTCTCTGGGTCGGCGTTCATGGGCACAGCCCAAAGAATGATGGCCTGCTGATGAGAGATGTACTTGGCCGTCAGGTTCTCAACGACTTTGACCAAATACTGATCCTCATCGCGCTTGGCGCTTGTGAACACGCCTGGTAGGTCGTAGAAGCTCAGGTCCGGCAACCCGGGCGATGGTGACATAATATCCAGGGCGACCGTGTTGGGGCTGAATGCGGCCTCGTTGCGGACGTTATCCGGACCGCGCGGTCCCGCACGCCTCCAAACATCGCCCGTATTAGGTCGGAAGACCGTGTGGCTCCTGCTGGGGTTGAGCGTGGCGATCTGGGCCCAGCGCAGCGTCGTCTCAATGTCGGCCGGATTGTCGACAAGAGCAAACTCCTTGATCTCGCGGCGCTGCTCAAACCAGGGCCCAAAGGGATTGGCGCGCGTCACGTTGGCGGGTGGACGGTATTCGTAATCCTGCTGCAACGAGATCTTGCAAGACCAAGATCGGCCCTGAGAGCCAGAGAGCCGGATGTGGACGGGGCATCGTGTGCAAGCGCCCTCGCTGCGCGGTAGATAGATTCCCGAAAAGCTCGACATCAGGCTGGACTTGCCGGCCGACTGGTCACCAACCAGAACGAGCTCAGGCAAGTTGGCTACGTGCTGGATTCCGAGCGACTGCAGCTCTCCCAGTGTGTCGTTAAGTCGCTTGACCTTGTCGCCAATGAAGGTGAAACCGTGCGAGACAAAGCTGCGATTGACAGTAGTCGTATCAGCAACGGCAGCAGCGAGAGGTTCGGCACCATTCGCCCGAGACTCAGGGTTGCTGGAGTTGTTCCTAACCTCCAAGAGCAGAACATCGTCAAAATCTCCTCCGCTTACGCTGCTCTGAGCAAGCTCTGACCGAGGTTTTTTAGACGCCGCGCCGGTCGCCAGGCTAGCTGTAGGAATAAAAGATGTCAAAATGACGAAGCAAATTCATGGAACCCGAAACGAATAACTTACGGGCACCCGACCGCACAAACGCAGGCTCGCGCTCCGGCTCGCCCGTTGAGACGGTGCGGGACCATTGCGATAACGCGGTTCCCCGATGAGCTGTAACAGCAGGTGGAGGCAGATATTCGCTTTTAACAGACATATCTGTGTTCAATACTGCCCCACGGTTGCTCATCCAAACGTGTGTAAGTCACTTCAGTCCAGATAAAGGAGAGAGATGACGCCAGAAACTCGCCTGGCTGTCGTGGCTGTTGTTGTGCGGCAATCAAATGGCCAATGGGGGGCGCAGTTTCCACAGACACAAATGTGAGAACCTGCCAAAGGTATATTTCCCAGGCTCGCTCGGGTACATAAAAAAGATTTGGTTTTTGTACAATATTCAGGGGCTTTGTATTATCTAGGCAGATTCAGGGGTTAAACGGTTAGTGGCACGAAACTGCAATCAAAAGAAGCAAAAAGCTGAAAGTAAAAGCATATGACCAAATAGAAACAAATTGCCCAACAGCAAAGTAGTGCAATATAGTTAAAGTGAATGAAAGAATTAGGCAGTGAATGCTCCCGGTAGAGACAGTAATCGAGGTCGGCTCCGAATAGACTCTGACATTTGTTGTCTGCCGTTAAGCCCTACACATGTGTACTATAGCGACGCTAACAGCTATCATCTCAAGGCCGAGTCCAAGACGAGAAGGCCTATTACGTTAACAGCAAGCGCGTTGAAACCGGTGCCGGCGACATGTATTTCCGAAACAAATCAACACGAGTGGAGCTTTGTCCATTTTAAGTCCCCGCAATGACACAAAGCCACTCTATGTAAGTTCCGACAGTTCGTTCGATCTTGCTACATACCTTTCCACCACCAAAAAAAAAAACCATTTTCCACCCCTTCTCGACCACACCCGTTTTGTATCCTCTGTCAGCTCTTTCTAGCACAAAGGCATTATGTCTCTTCATATTCCCCACCGCGAGAGGCACTCCAACGGCATCAATGCAGTCACCAAAGCTGTAATTCTTGTAAGTTTTACCCCTCGGCGGTGAGCTAGGAATCACAGAGGGGAGGTATTTCGTCAAAAGGCCGACGATAGAAAACAAGGAGTAATGAGAATATGGTTGGTGGCGACATATTTCAGAAGAAAACCAGTATTGACAGGACGGTTGACAGGTCGGTGGTTCATCTCGCGGTACCCGCTTCCGTCCTCTTTCTCTCGATGTTCCCAAGGTTTGTTTTCCCCTTTTGTTTTGGTGTTTAATTGCGGTTTGTGATTTGTCTGCGGGAAACTCACTGATATCATATAGCCACTCTTCGATGTGGCCGGCCACCCCATTATCTGGCACTGCCTGACGGCCGTCGAAAAAGTGCCGTCCATCCACGAAGTCTACCTGATCGGTTACTACGACGAGTCCGTTTTCCGTGATTTCATCAAGGACGCCAGCAGCAGCTTTCCCAGCCTCTCCATCAAATATCTGCGCGAATACCAGGCACTTGGCACAGCCGGTGGTCTCTACCACTTCCGGGACGCCATCCTCAAGGGCCGTCCCGAACGCCTTTTTGTGCTCAACTCGGACGTCTGCTGCTCCTTTCCGCTGCAGGAGATGCTCAAGCTTTTCACCGAAAAAGACGCCGAAGCCGTCATCCTGGGCACGCGCGTCAGTGAGGAGGCTGCCAGCAACTTCGGCTGCATCGTCTCCGACAGCCACACCCGCCGCGTGCTACACTACGTTGAAAAGCCCGAGAGCCACATTTCTAATTTGATTAACTGTGGCGTCTACCTCTTCAGCACCGAGGCCATCTTCCCGTCCATCCGCAGCGCCATTAAGCGCCGGACCGACCGCCCGTCGTCTCGCCTAGTGTCGTATCCGTCTTCAGAGCACCTGGAGAACAGTTACAACAATAACGACGACGACGATGAGGGAAAAAACGAGGTCATCCGCCTGGAACAAGACATTCTATCCGATATGGCCGACAGCAAACAGTTTTTCGTTTACGAAACTAAGGATTTTTGGCGCCAGATCAAGACCGCCGGCTCTGCCGTGCCCGCAAACGCACTTTACCTACAGAAGGCCTGGCAAAGCAACTCGCCAGAGCTGGCTCCGCCCGGTGGCAACATCCTACCGCCCGTCTTTATCCACCCAAATGCCCACGTCGACCCGACGGCCAAGCTGGGCCCCAATGTGTCCATTGGCCCGCGGGTCGTCGTCGGTCCCGGCGCCCGCATCAAGGAGTCCATTGTGCTGGAGGACTCGGAGATCAGGCACGATGCCTGCGTTCTCTACTCTATCATCGGCTGGAACAGCCGCGTGGGCGCTTGGGCCCGTGTCGAGGGCACGCCCACCCCGGTGAACAGCCACAGCACAAGCATTGTTAAGAACGGCGTCAAGGTACAGTCTATTACCATTCTGGGTAAGGAATGCAGCGTCGGCGACGAGGTCCGCGTCCAGAACTGCGTTTGTCTACCGTTTAAAGAACTCAAACGGGTATGTATTTTGGGGACATTTTGTTGTTTTCGCTAGTTGTTCATTTGATAGCTGACACTGCCAGGACGTTACAAATGAGGTAATCATGTAGTCTCACTCCGTCGCATCGTCTTTAATTAGTTTACTTCTCACAGCCGCTTGTTATGGTAAATGGGGAATCCAGTTAGTCAAGCAGAAGGAGGAGCTTAGTCTAGCCAATCCAGTTGAGTGGGATGTTCGTTGTACAAAGCAGAGGAGCTTTTGGTGTTGCCCAACTTTTATTTAAGAGTACCCCCCCTTCATTGGACTTATTGCTGCCACAGCTAGAAAAGAAAGGTGACTGTTGTTATTATTGCTATTTTTTTCATGTTCCTTCTACCGTTTCATTTATTTTTAAGGTCGCTTCCGCCTTAATACCGATACTTTTAACTGATGTTAACTTAAGCGTACCTTTTCCAGGTTTTTACTGCTTTTGTTAGTTGGTTATCGGTGGTGTTGTTAAGCTATCTTTATTTTTAAGCTTGTTTCAATGTAAATGATTTAAGCTAAAAAGTAATAAAATTAAAAAAGAGAGTTGTTTAATATATTGTAGAATTTTTACTGGCGTTGTACTGGATCTTTATAAAACCTTATAAAAACCAAGGCTGAGAATTAATATATTAATATTAATATTAATACAAATTTTAAAAATTAGTATTAATATATTAATTTCTAGAAAAGGATATGTTATCTATAACGGGTGCCGAAACAGTTTAATTAAACACATAAATAAGCGTAAAAACGTATATTATAAAACGAAGAATAATATAATTATATAAAAGCTAAGTATATAAATTAAAATAGGTGCCTTTTTTATAGTTATAAACGGTCTCGCCGCTTAATCGGGCGCCAACCCTTTTTTAATATGCCACTTGTCCCTTGGTTATTTAATTAGTTATCGGCGGTAAGTTTTCGTTTAATTAAACAAAAAATAACACGATGTTTTTTTTTCGAAACTAAGCTAGCTTTTTCAGTAAGTTAACGGACTTTTTTATTATTATATATTTCGTTTTTTTATTAACCGTTTACTCTAATTTATATCTTTAGAAATTAGATATACGCGGACTTTTACTTTTTTTCGTTTTCGCGCTTAATAACTTACAGCACGGTTTAAAAGTGTGACTTTATATTTAATTAACGTTATTATATTATAATATTTTCGTTACGGTTTTTATAGTAATTACGTATAAAATTTTAAAATAAAATTATAGGAAACCTTTTACTTTGCCGTTTATAATTAAAAATACGCTCGATTTCGTATTTATCGTGGTTTTTAACAACGAAGAAAGTCGGTTTCGAGAACCGTTGTTACTAGTTAAAAAAATGGTCGATTACTCGTTTAATTAACTCGACGTGAAAAACCGGGTGTATTTTTAACAGCGTGTTAAGCTTTACCGCGTACGATTTAATAACTTTAATAAGTCGGTATAATAAAACGACTTAATCGAGCTTTCTAAACGGCTTTATAGTTAACACGTTTTAAAATTATAATAAAATTTTATTTTTAATTTAATATCGTTTTACGACTAATCGGCGTTTATTAACGTATTTATAACGGGTGCCGAATCAGTTTAATCAGACACACTGATGAACGTAAAAACGTATAACATAAAACGAAGAATAATATAATCATACAAAAGCTAAGTACACAAGTTAGAGTGGGCGTCCCTCCGTAGTTATAAAGGTCTCGCCGGCTGATTGGGCGCCAACCACTTTTTAATGTGCCACGCATCCTCTGGTTGTCTGGTCAGTTATCGGCAGTTAGTCTCCGTTTTATTAAACAGGGATTGACACGATACTTTTTTTTAAAACCGGGCTAGCTTTTTTAATAAATTAGCGGGCCTTTTTATTATTATATATTTCGTTTTTTTATTAGTCGCTTACGTTAACTTATAACTTTAAACCTTCAGTATACGCAAGCTTTTAACCCGTTATATTACTTTTTTTTCTTTTCGTTTTCGCGGTCGGTGGCCCACGGCTAGGTTAAAAGTGTAGCTTCGTATTTAACCATCGCCGCGGTATTATAACATTCCCGCTATGGCTTTTACGTTAATCGCGTATAGCTTTTTTAATATACGAGCATTCGATACCTTTTACCTTGCCGTTTATAATCAAAGATGCGATCTCGTATCTATCGTAGTCTTCGACGGCGAGCGAAGGCGGTTTTAAAAACTGTTAATACTGACTAAAAAAAGGGTCGTCGATTACCCGTTTAATCAACTCGACATAAAAGACCGAGTGTATTTTTAACGGCGTGTTAAACTTTACCGCGTATAATCCGATCACCTCGATAACTCGGTAAAGTAACTTAATCGAGCTTTTAAAACAGCTTTATAATGGACATATTTCGTAGTCGTAATAATATTTTGTCGCCAGTTTAATATCGTTTTACGGTTAATCGACTATTACGACTTAAAGTCCCGATAAGGTATTTTTATTTACATTAGCATATAAGTACATTCATATTAGGTTATAAATACCCGTGGATTTAAAATTTGCATTTTCGCGACATCACCGGCTTTATTTCATTTGTTAAGCCGAGTACCCTTTTAATCGATATTAATTAACATAACGATCCTTTTATATTTCTTGGCTAGAAAGGGTGAGGTGTTTATACTTTTAAAAGTCTTAACCTTATTTTAAAACGATAATTTATTTCAACACTACTTATTATAAAAGCTAAACAGATGATGATAAAACGTTGACCTCATCTATAAGGTTATAAATCACCTCAGAATGGAAGGGAAGTAGGGATGATGTTTTAGGATATTTAAAGAGGCCCCGGACTTGAAATGAAAGAAGAAAAAAGGAGGTTAAAAAAGTATATAAATCCGAAAAGTTTCCACATAGATTGGAAGGAGACTTAAGGATCAATTTGATTATTAATAACGACCTACCCGTACCTTGACCACTTGATTTCACTTGAAGCTCTTTGTGAGTTGTTTATTTTTTCCTTTGGATTTTTTTTAAATTTTATACTTTATTAACACTTGTTTGTAAATGTTAAATATTATATCGACGTTTATTAACGTATTAAGCTTGTTGCTTTTACGCCTCTGCCATAGCTGCTTTAATGTAAGCTGCGGCCTTTTTTTAACGATCCGTCCACTCTTATTTTAAAGCGATTAGTGACTCTCTTCGTTCCGTTGGCTTTTTCGGCTTTTAATCGATTAAGTTTAAGTGAAACCTATACAATATTAAAAAAAAGGATATTTTTGTCGAGGCGTTCGTATAGTTGTTAATCGCGGCCATCGCTGTCAAAAGGAATATGGCCTAGTTTTTTTAGCTATAAGTTACGAATTTACGTAAATAACCTTTTAACACTTAATTTACTCGTTCCGTTACCTCGTCGGTTTTCAGGTGAGCCGCAGTTAAAAGGCGCCGGGCAATACTTCATCCTCGGCAGACGGCCTTTTAAAACCCTTTTATAAATTAAGTGCCTTTATCGGAAACGATGGAACGAGGTAGCCCGTGGTGGCGGAACACCGCTATAATTAAACGCTTTGCCACCTTTTCGAAGGTGATTTCGGACATAACTTCAAATACCACTGCCTTATTTAAACGGTCCGTAATTATTATAATATTTTTACAACCTTTAAACTCGGGTAAATTTACTATAAAGTTAACTGAAAGTTCGGTTTACGGCCGATCAAACATAGGTAATGGCTTTAACAAGCCTTTTTTCTCGTTCCGTTATATTATCGATTATTTATAAACCGCGCAGTTACGTACGAAGCGTCGGACGTTTTTAATTGACCTTAGCTAAACAATACTCCCGCGCTATTAAATCGCGCGTGGCCCTTTTACCCGGGTAGCCTCTCAGTGTCGAGTCGTGAATTTTTTAAATTAGTCCGGTGCGTAAAAGTTTTTATACCGGTATTTATATCTTCTTTTTTTAAAGTATCCGGCCCACGAGGTTTAATTGGCACTCGGCTAAACTAATCGGAAGTCTTTAGTCCTTCGGAAAAGTGCGTTCCTCGCCTTCGATATATACGCGAAGCTTTTAATAACGCTCGTTATAGCCTAACGCAGTCGCCTACAACTCTTTTAACCTTGGCGCTGTAAATAAGGCAGGTAGGTCCGGACGCGCCCCCTTTCAAAAGGCTTCTTGGTCCTTGTCAACGTCCGCGTTCTCGATCCACACCCTAGCCACTTTCGGTATTCGGGCCGCGTCGTAAGTATCCGTTAAATCGGGATCCTAGCCTGCCTTTATAGCCGACATTAAGCCGTCCGCCCCTTTTTTAAACATTTGTAAGTGCCTACTTTTAAAGCGGTTATTTTTCAGTTTTTACGGGCGGTTTTACTTTCGTTAAAAAAGTGCATTGTTAAAAACTTGTAGCCGCCTCGGCTTATTATTAAAGTGCAGTCGTATTCGATTAATTCCGTCGCCTCTTTTATTTATCGTTCGGATAAATATTGTTTAATTTAAAAGTATATTAAATTGCGGTGATTAATGTAAACCGTAAAGTGTTAACTTGTTAATACCGGCTTTCACGTTCGTAAAGCCGAAATTACGACAAGTATTTTTTATTATAAATCGGGTAGTTACATTTCGCCGAATAAAGCTTTTTTAATATAAAAGCGACTGGGTGTTAAATTTAATCGTTTTTTAACTGAAGCATGGCTGCCTTAATCGCGTACCTAAAAAAGTCAACTTTCACTTTAATAAAGGCCCCCGGCCTTTACGCGGTTAACACCGAGGCGTGCCGAGCGGCGCGTTTTAAAGTACGAAATGCCTAGCGCCACGGTCTTTTTTACACGAACTTTGTGTTTTTTTGATTAGATTAAATAAAGGTCGGGCGATATTTAAGTAGTCCCGGACGAATTAACGGTAAAAACCGGTAAAAAAAAAACCTACGGACCTCTTTTGTCGTTTTTAATGCTTTTTATTCTTTAATTGCGCGCACCTTTTCTAGGTCCGTCGCCAGTCCGATCCCGGGCCGCACGATATAACTTAAAAGTTTCAACTCTTTCCTTAAAAATTAACATTTTTTTATGTTTAATTACAGTCCCGCCTTATCAAGCTTTTTTAATTACTTTTTTAACGATTTTTTAATATTTTTTTAAGTTTCGTTAAAATAAATAACGACGTCGTTTATAAATGCGAAAGCGTCCTTGTTTAAATAGTCTTTTAAAACCGAGTTAATATATCGTTAAAACGACGCCGAGGCTTCGCTTAAGCCGAAAGGCATTACCCGTTACTCGTACGATCCAGTGCGAATGTTAAAAGCCGTTTTTCACTCGTCCTTAGCTTTTATACGTAAACGATGAAAAGCGGAAATGACATTCACTTTTAAAACCCACTTATACTGGGCCATTATGCGAAGCGTTTTTACGATTAAAAAAAAGAGGGCAAAAGTCTTTTTTCATAACGCTGTTAAACTTTCGGTAATTTATATAAAAACGTAAAATCCGTCCCCCTTTCAAACGAATAGCATTAAAGCACCTGCCGCCGACCGACTCGGCTTAATCAGCCTTTAAACGAGCAAGTCGAGTATTATTTTACACATAATTAAAAACTTCTTCTTCGACCGATGGTAAAGCGGGCTAACGAATATTAATAATTCTCGCTTTTTCGAGGTTTTTTTAAATTAAAATTTATAGTCGACCCCCGGTCGGTGCGAAGGCAGTCTTTATACCACTTTTTTTTCGAAAGCGCCCATTTAATCGCGTAATTAAGGCGGCAGTCCCGCTTTAATCTTCTTCCAGGACTCGAATACTTTTTATTTATACAACGCCCGGTTAACGTCTTTTAAAGTGACTTTCGCTTCGATTACAATCTCTTTTACTAACTAACGCTCGACGTTTATGGCTTCGTACGTTACGTCGTCATTCACCCGGGTCTCCGCTGTTTCGTCGTTCGAATACGTAAATGCTAATACGTAATTTGATTAAGTTGTTAGCCGGGTTTAATCGTATTTTAAAGTTATCCATTTATCGTTTTTTAAGGATTAATTCGTGTTTTTAGTTAGGCATTATATACGTTTAGATTTTCGCTTTATATCCGCCGATATTTAAATATAAACGTGCCACGTAAGTGATTAAAAGCTTTTTTTTTTTTTTACTTCGGTGACTTGCTTTAACGTCTTATGTAATAAAAAGTATAATAAGCTTTTTAATAAAGGCTATACGTTTAAACATTAATACAGTGGTAAGGTAATTGTAACGGGCTGCGCCCATGAAGGGCCTCGACTGCACTCGGCCGATTGTTTCTCCTGCTGAGCACGTGCTAGCCGGCGCACGTGCCACAGCCTTGAGCCCTTATTTATGTTATTTCACGACATGGGGATATTTGACTTCTTTCTCTCTCTTTCTGTAATGCGTTCCTATTGATAGATACGGCATTAGTCAGTTGAATACACTCGCCATTGACCCCTTACAATAACCTTAAATATATCAAAAACGTCTATAAACTTAACAAACTCTTTTAATATCTTTTACGGCTCCTTCAAAACGGGCGCGTCGTTCGTAAACTCAACGCTTAGAAAAACCCCGACAAACTATATTAAAACAGTTTTATTTTCCTACGCGGCTATTAAGTTAAAGTGGGTCCGTGAGACTTTCCGACCTGCATTTTTCTTAAGTGTTTTGCCGACCAGTTTTATGGTTTAGTCTGGCCGACTACGTTGACCAAGGCACTTGACCGGCCAGCCGTCTTGTTTTCCTGCTTAATCAGCAGTCATACTTGCCTACCTAAGCAGCAGGCTTGCTTGTTTTGCTTAATTAGTTGGTTTTTCCACTTTAATCGAGGCCCCTTTTAAGTCGATGTTATAATTCGTTAAGCGAGGTGTAAACATAAACTTCCCACACAGTGTCATAGTATAGTGTGGGTATATATTTATATTGTTTTCGGATTGTTTTAGTATAGATCTTTTATAAAAAGATATACCGTTAAAAGCATTTCAGGCTTATAATTTGTAAAAAATATAGGTGTAATGTTTATATTGTATTATAAAAAAGTGAAAAGCGTGTTTTAATAGGCAGAAGTATTCAAGAGTATAGTATAAAAGAGGAAGACGTTTAGTTTATTTTAGAAGGCTTGTGACTTTATTTTTTTTTATGTAGTGTACGGGTATGATACCTCGCGTACAGTGAGTAATTTGACAGTTTCGACCGTATTAAAAGTGGGGCGTGGCACAAGTACGTTATAAGGAGTAGCGTTTTTAAGCTTTACGCACTGTGAAGGACACTGTGAACGGTCCGCCGTTTATCCGGTTTCGTCACATCGAAACATCAGATCATCCAACGCTGTGAAGACTAGGCGCTTAAAGCGGCGTTGTGCCTTCAGTCCCGCCACGAGATTCATGGAAGCGCTTTTATTTCAAACCGCTCTCAGCATTATTCGAAATAGTAGATGGTCTTGAGTCATTAGCCGCGCAGAAAGTTGCGCGTTTTGTTTATCGGTGGTCGCCACCACCATCATGGGGAACTGTCATTCTTGTTTAGGGGCTCGACGCGACAGCATCTATGAGGTGAGCATGGCTTTACTAGATGGGGGAAGAGGGAGGGGAAGAAGGGATATTTGGCATATTAAACTTTGGCCATGGCATACTGATAGCTTTTCGCGGGATTCTCCACAACTGTGAATCTGTCCGAAAGCTGACTGAATACAAACTAGGACGAGCAAAATCAGTTGCTCTTTGACGACCCCGACAGTGTCAATTATGGCAGTTTTGGTGAGCAGCCTCTTCATAACAGCGACAATGCACAAGATGTGCAGCGCGAGTTTGAAGCTCTGCAAGGCGTAGTGGCGCGGACGTCAGAGTGAGCTTGGCCCTATGTGTTTTTGTCTACCCTTTCTCCTTGACGGCTTGCTGACCTCACAGTAACATGGTAGATGTCTTTGAAATCACGCCGTCCGCCCCCGAGCTAGGCGTGCTAGCCCCTTATAGTCTCGGTCTTCCGAACGACCGACTCGCCCAGTACCAGAACCTGCTATCGAAGCTAGCCAGCACCGACGAGGCGGACACGGACGTCCAGGTAGAGGGCTACATCGATTACCAAGACTCGACGGGAATGCATAAAGAGACGGCCCTCTTGTCCCCGGCGGTCGTTAACAGTGGTCCGTTTGTTGGAAACTTTGCCGACGCAGCCAGATTTGTGGTTTGAAGAGATGAAGGGGAAGAAAAGGAAGATCGTTTGCTGCTGCCGCCGTGGCTACTACATGCAATCCTTCTGTTCGGTTGGTTGTACTTAGCATGAGGCTGATGCGGGATACGGCGTTGACGACGCCCTGCCTGCGTGTTCATGAAGGGCCTTATATTCTTCTAGAATTTTGAGTTTCGTCATAATGATATCTAAACAATCAAGGCTCGGTTATTATTTTGTCTGATATTTCCCACTTGCAAAGGTTATGGCAGCATGTATTTTCTGTTCTAGAAAAACACAAGAGCTGATTTCTCCTGCGACAACTCTCATAATGTCTGCCTCTTCCTCATCTTGTTTCTGTGATCATTTTGTGATAGCTCGGCCCCCTTTTGACTCGGGGGATGCCAGGTTGTCGTATATTACGGCCCCGGTATCAAGGCCCTGGCCAGATACACAGTCAACTGCAACCAAATCCGTCGCCTTCACTTTTCAGCTTTGCTTTTTTTTGTATAAAAACGCGCCTCTACACAGTCACTTATACCACCTAGGCTTCCATCCATCCATTTAGCAACAGCCACGTGCACATACAGCCGATGTTACTTCACAGTGGACCCGAACCCCAAAGGCCGCAGTTTTAGCTTTGATTCTGGTTTTTTTCCCGCGTGTACACTATTCTTTTGGGTCCTATATTCGCCGGCTTCGGTGGATGGATGCTTATTCACTAGCGACTAGCCAAAACTGCAAGGACTAGAAGAAACATCTCACTTTCTTTCCGTCGGCAAGCCCTGCTCACTAACACGGGAGTCTGTGCGTTCCAGCCGCTTTTCTAACAGGCATGGTCCTTGTTAAGACGGATCTGTACTCCGTACACACTACAATACGTAGTGCAGTGTAGATTGTCGTGCCTGCAGTGTGCCGGATTTTATTGCCCTGCTCTGTTTCCACGGGACCCCTTTCCTACAGCCGGGTTGCTCGGTTTTGGCTTCGCTTTGAATTTCTGTAGGTTTGACCAGTTTTAGTTGTGTTCCGTCTTGTTCTATTTGTTATTGAACTTTACACTACTTACTATTTTTTGCAATTTCTTTTATTTATCTATTCTCTATCGCGACTGTCTACACTAGTTCTCGTCCCTTACGGACAGCATAAACTGTTTCAGGGCAAGTTGCCGCAGCTTTATTGTAACGCTATGGGTTTTGACAAGCAAGAAAGCAAGCAAAGTATGCGCCCTTAGCTGAACTCAGATCCCCTGCCACCAAATCGAAGCCTTATTTAGCCGGTGTAGCAAGAACATTCCATTTTGCGGTATATTACTTCATGTCATCTTTTCTTATTAGACCCGCCTTCCTTTTGATTCTCTCTCTCCTTCCGGTTTCTTCTTTCAATGCAATGAACCCGGAGAGACTCAATTGCCACCGGGAAGAGTAGTGATAAAGCGAGATCGTGCCATTGAGCTGCCCGTTTCTTCCCTTGTTCCATTGGCGGCCTTGGTGGATACTTCACTTTCCCCTTTTCTTTGTGTTCTTCGTGTTCCGAATTCTTCAAAATCACCATTCGCTCTAGGGTTTGTACAATAGCCAGCTGATGGTGGGTACCCAGTGTGTCCTTATTATCATACAAGTCGATCGAATAGCTATCTCTGTCTCCCCTCATCGACAAGGGGAGGCAGCGTTTGGGTTTGGTTTTTGGATTTGGTTTGTTTGGTAGGTTGGTTCTGTGCTTTTTCTTCGCCTTGTTTTGGCGACATTGGTAGTCCAGTTCCAGTTAGGATGAAGTTTCCTTGTCTTTATGAAATAGTGCTCTATTCCCCAAGACAAAATGAGGGCACTTCTTTCTGCTGCAGTTTATTCAAACAGTGCCCTGCCGCAGCATATGATCTGCTCTTAATTTGAGCATACGAGCATGAATCTCGTCCATGTCTCGTTCCGTTTTCTCAATTGTCGCTGTTCGGTTTCCCTCTCGCTTCCAACGCTCAATGTCCTTAGATAGCTTCTCCAGCCGGCGTGTCTTTCTCTCAATCTGTTCGCAGATTCTGCAGAGCTCATCCTTGTATTGTGTTGTAAATACCAATTTTAGCCCACACGTCTCTCCAGTGCGATGTTCTTTCGGGCATTGCTGGCGAAAGTTCCCCCACTTCCAGTATCCACAGCTCCAGCGAGTTTGATCAAAGTAACACATTTTTTTCTCGGAAAAAGAAAAAAGAAAAGAAGGGTACGTAGACAAAAATAGCCTCGAAATTGGCCCTCGGTATCTAAGCAGCTTGTTTTTGTCAACACCCATAACAGAAACGAAAAAGAATGGAATGAGCATTCACCAAAATAATACGATGGTGCTCCTTTATATTTCTTCGCTGTTTATTTTCCTTCCGCATTTTTCTTGTATTGTTGCTTTCCAAATAATTGGTTGGTACGTGATAAATTCGTACTTACTTGAAAATTCCAGAGGGCGGAGACAGAAAAAGATAGACAACAGGTTTTCTTATACAGTCAAATTCGTGTTAAAGTGTTGAACCGTTTCCCCCTCTGGAGGCCTTTTTCGGCATGGGAATCACCAAAGCGGCTGCGGTAGATGCTGTCCATAAGGACATGAGATAGCAAAGACAGCTTTTTGCACAAAAATAGCGGTATCATAGGGTTCTTATATGTTGGCACAAGATGCCTATTTACATACCTATTTTTTATTTCTGTCCCAGGGTGGAGAACAAACCGTTTGAGAGACAACACATCGGGCAGACGTACGAGGTAAAACACCTACGGCTAATACCCTATGCAATATTGAAAATTGCCATGATCGCCTCCAGAAGTCCCCCCTATTCCTCCCCTTCTCCTCTACCTCCCCCCCCTCTCCTATCTCCTACCTTTCACCAAAAAAAGAACGGGTAGAGTAGAAATAGCCACCTATGCTATAAAACATCAGCTAAACGAATACCTGCTGTTACCACCCTTTTTTGGACGGTCTATTTTTCCAGTGCACAAATAAGCCTTCGCCCTTTCCGCCCAGCGCGCTTCTTCGCACAGCACTTTTGATGGAGCCACGTTGATTATGGCTCAATTTCCGGGCCGGCTCGACTTTCCCCACCATGTTATGTATGTGTGTACTCATTCGACTTGGTAAGTCCCCTCTCTCTCCCATTGATTCCCCTCCCTTCCCAAGCTTTTATATTTTTCTTCGCACCCATAGCATATGCTGAGCTAAAAATATGCATCCTCATATTCTTTTCTTATGCCATAATTCCCAAGCTCTTATTTGACTATGTTCTTCATGAAGTGGAGGAGAGAAAGGGGGCTGAGGCTTATGTGACATGCTGCTGTGTTGTTTTTCGGCCGTTTTAAAGATCCCGCTAGGCAACCCAAAAGGAAGACGAGCCTAGGCAAGGGGCTAGGCCGTCTAGAATAGAGTTGCACTATTTAAATTGCAGTTTGTGGAGGAATCCGCAAAGGACTGCCCCCTTCCCTCTTTCTTCCAACGGTCTTTGTTCACGCGCAAAAGCGCGATGCATGCATCAAGCTGCCATTTTTCCATACAGCCTTTTGATAGGGCCATCCTTAACTGCATAATCGGTCTGCATCGACTGGCAGATACCACTTACATGACTTACTGGTAGAGTTTGGGCATATTTTATGTCAGCCGAATTCTTATAAGCTGCTGTTTATTAATGCTAACGCACTTTTCACTCACATTGATGCGCAACGTAGTAGCTTATTTTTTTTAAAAAAATATCACTAACATTGTGAAGCACCCTAAAAACTGGAGTGCATGGAAATCAACGCTTCTTAGTTTTTACTTCGTAACAACGTAAGAAGTAAAAACCCAGGCGATGAGTACTGCAAAGAGAACGTGTGTGAGGCCATTTTCCTTATTTCCTACGGGGGAAAACTGGAATATAACGAGAAAAAAATTTAATGAGCAATATGTATTTGTTTTTATATATTATGTGCTGTCCTAATACTGTAATAATATTATTACTGGTTTTCACAGGCTCAATTAAAATGTAATAACGTTTCCACCTCTACATTGGTACTCCAGAGCCATGAACTTGGAAGAAGCTGAACATCTTCAAAATCACCCCATTGAAGGTACAAAAGACAGAGACAAGCTAGACATGACGAATGGAAATACAAATCCGCAAAACCTGTGATGTCTGCTTTCCTTGTGACTTTGTTCGATATCCATCATTGGCGAAGCTATCCATTTCCAAAATGGACAAAAACGTAAGCAGAATTGCACAACATGTCTTTTCACGCAGATTACGACATAGTTTTAAACGACTCGAAGTTAATAGAGAAGATTCCGCTCACCTCACGAGGCCTTGGACGTGTATCCTTATTTTAAAAAGCCTTCTGGCACTTTAAGTGATAGCTTAAATACATACAAAGTTCAAAGCAACGTAGCAATACGCTAATAACCCCGTGAGAATATTTCCGGTCTGTCGTTTAGAATCTTCTCGACCCCAGCAGCAGATGGATTACTAGGAGCGATCTGGAGATTGGCCCCTTGAAGATGGCTATGACGGCCTGTATAGTTGTGCTGGTCCTTTGAGGCCGCCATGCATGAAAAAAAACAGACCACCTTTACAAAAGCAAAGTACTTGGGAATTATTACAATAGGATGTGCCGGGATGGACACTTCTTAACGTATTCTGGCACCAAGCATGCTGTCCCTCTTGTTGCTTGAACTGACTGAGTTGTCTTTGCATCTTGTATTGGATGAGGTGGACGAATGCTATGCGTTGTATTTATTGTTTTACCGTGGTATGGGCACAGAACTGTGCCAAGTGTGGGTGGAGATGTGCACATCTTTCTTAATTCCTTTCAGATGTACTTTTTCCGTCCCAACGATCCTAACGACAAGAAGTCAAAGACGTTATGTTCGATAGAATGATCACGGAAGAATATAAACTGGTGAGCTGGACTATAGAAAATAAGACAAGGAGCACCAAATTATCCGAGAAGGAGACAAATTATAGCATGAGACCATAGTATCAAAAAGTCTGGCAGCTTTTTTTTGTCAGTACAATACAAGCACGGGTTTCTTCCTTTTTCATCTTTTGAAGAGGCCACTCGTTTTGCCGCTGCAGGGGTATCCCAGCATGCCTATACAGGGCTAACTATAGGAGGTTGGCCAGCAACTTTAAATAAAAATTTAGAGAAAAATAGCCTACATAATATTGGTATGACCTTTGACGACCATTCGATATTAGTCTTAAAGCCTTTTATAGTTGCCGGTCATTAACTTGGGCGCCTAACCTTTTGCCAACGAAGAACCTGCCGTTGCTAGAAGGTAGTAGGTGGCCAACACATGGGTCACTTTCCGCTCGACAGGACGGAGGATGCCTCACTATAGCCTACCGGCACAGAATACTTACTTTTGGTCGCCCTGATAGCGCTGTTTTCATGCATTAACGTCATAGACCATATAATTCGACATTGGTGTAGACACCCTGGCAGCGCAATATTGTCCACCTGGTTGTTGACTAAGAGGGAGCTATGATCTTCCTTGTTGCCGGCTAATCATACGTCGTATAGTTACCAGCACAGAATTCTTTGTTGATAACCACAAAGCAAGTCAGGCTAGCCTAGTGTTTGCTCCCCCCTCCCCCCTCCTTCTCTCTTTCTTTCTAGGCGGAATAATGGGGACTCTTTTAGTCCAAGTAGTTGGTGTGATGGAGGGCCATGTTTAGAGGCCAAGTGTACGCTGTGTTTTTACTCTCTTCCGTAGCGGACTATTTAACACGGAAACAGCCCCTGTGTCTACACAGAACCACTGAACGACTTGGCAACCCTCCCAAGCAATATACGAATTGTTTTGGCTGAATCAACTTTATAGCGAGTGGCAGAATCTTTCGTTATTGGAAATATTATTATCGGAACGAGGCAAGAACTCTAGGTCTAAATAAAGACCGGGTAACCAAAACGGGCCGTGCCGGTTTCCGAAATGGCCAAATTTACAGAAAAAAGATACCTTGACTAGTGTATGGCTCCCGGTGAGGGGTGGAAGAAATTACTGCCCAGGGCCCCCGGGTGTAGTCACCGTAGGAGCCGGCAGTCTAATCGTGTAGGCACAACAGAATGAGACATACTAAAGCACTTTTTCCTTTAAAATGTTGTGATTTTGATATCCTTATTCGACCAATGAGCTCTGTTCGACGAACCACTAACTGGGTTGACGGGGCTCTGCCTGGCAACAGCCTTTATCCAATCATCATCCTGTAGCCAATAAAGGCAACCTCCCTTAAAATCATTAAAACACAGTTAAATATACAAACCGTATGAAAACATGCCGTTGCCATCGCCGATGAGACCGCTATTTGCCATTAAAAAGAAGAAAGTGATTGAAAGAAGGAAAAAATAAGAACAAGAACAGTAAATAAAAAAATAGCTTGGGCAACAGATGCTATCTAAAGTAATGCCGGTTGACGCGCCGAGTAAAGGGTTCCCTGGGCGTGACTTCAACGCGGTAAAAGTTTAACAGGGGGGAAGGGTGTAACGTTGGCTGTCGAAATAACATGCCATAATAATATACACTACACTACATTACATTTATAATAACACGTATATAAAGTAGTGTATTATATAATGTTAATTTAATATACGTTTATAAGTTTTTTAACTAATAACCGTACCCACGGCCACACACTTGGAAAAACTTTAACATTTAACCTGTAATTTTTATTTTATACATTAATAACTTATACACTTTAAATAAAAAAATTTAAAAATTAAAAGTAAGGATTTGACAGTATATTTTTAAGGTAGGTTGTAAAAAGTATGAAAACTATTACTTACCCGACACTTTAAAAGTGACACGGGCAACCGCTTATATATCGAAAAAACTGTTACTGTATAAAGTAAAGCCTTTAAAAATTTCCCGAGGTTTCATGTCACGACTTAAAGTCGCGCCATTAAACTTTTATACGATTACATTAACAGTGTCTTAGGAGTGCGTAAGGACTGTCATAACTTAAAAGTCACGTTTTCACATTACTTAGCACGAGCCTGTAAAAGCCGAAGGTTTGTTAAATCCTTTCGCTTTAAAGATTGACATCGTCAATATCCTTTTCTTCGTAAATCGACGTCACCACGGTCCTGCCTTCGCATTTTAACTTATAAAACGATTGAAAAATTAAAATAAAATTTTAACATATTAAAAATGTAATAAAAAAAAATATTTATAAAGGACTATTTACTACCTGCACGTGACCCACTTCACTTATTCATACTACGTGTGCCTTAGCTTACGTGCCCTTTTATATATTAATTTTCAAGACAAATAGTGCGGCTTTTCGCCGATAGCTTACCGGTAGTTTCGCACCGACGCACTGATAACGTCACGCCGTTTTTACGTTACGCGCCCGGTGGGTAAAACGTAAAAAGTGCCTTTTATCTTTTCGGGCTTAAACGTTTAACCATTTTTTATATTTTTATATTTAATATATCTTTTTTTAAATTTTTAAAAAAATTAACGCGCGGAAAAGCCACCGACATTTCGAGACGACCGCCCGCGTTTATATGACGTTAAAAAACTGGTAAAAAACTAGTTTAAAAATGAATAGCCTTAGAAATTAAAAACTAAATCACCGCCGTAAAATAAATGAATAAAAATAATATTTATAAAGCCGTTACGAACGAAATAAAAATCGCGTAAATAGTTTTGTTTTTTAAAATTAATAACTTAATAATAAACGTACTTCGAATATTTTATAAAAAAAAATATTTTTATACTTTAACCGAAATTTTTTTTTTACGACTTTTATTCACCGAAAACATTTTAATAAAAGTACTTGAATAAATGAACTTAATAAAAAGTTATAATATAAGTTAAAAAAATAACTGTTTATTAAATACCGTCAAAGTTAAGTTAACCTTTTTAAAAAGTTCGACGTCAAGTTTAACTAATAAAACTTTTTCGCTTAAATATTCTTTTAAAGTTTAAACGAGCGCCTTTAATTTTAATACCGAAAACGATATACATAAAAAGACATTGAAACGGTCATACAAATTACGGACGAGACGAATACGAAAAGCGTTAATAAATCATTATAAAAAGTAAACGTAAACGCGCCGCTATATTTTAAACCGACGAAGCCTCGTTTAATAGTCGAAAAACTTGATTTCGAATAAAAAAAAACTTCGACCGCGTTAAAAAAAACTTTAACCATATTTATAACGGGTGCCGAAACTGTTTAATAAAACACACTAATAAACGTAAAAACGTATAACATAAAACAAAGTACTGTAACGGGCTGCGCCCATAAAGGGCCTCGACTACACTCGGCCGATTGTTTCTCCTGCTGAGCACGTGCTAGCCGGCGCACGTGCCACAGCCTTAAAGCCCCTATTTATGTTATTTCACGACACCGGGATATCTAACGTTCTTATTGATAGATACGGTATTAGTCAGTTGAATACACTCGCTTTTAACCCTTTACATTAAAAACGCATTCCCACACAAAAAAAAACACAGACTTTTTTTTTTTACTTTTCTTTTTTTAATGTCGGCACCGCAAAAAAGAGAGAATGCGCAAGCCACCTTGAAAAACATACGTTTAAGCCTCCAACGGTTAGCGAAAGAAAATGCTGCTTTAAAAAGCCAGCTTGCCCACCGAACCGATATACCGGACAGCTGTGAGGTTCAACACCGGTAGACAAGTGTTGAGAAGGTATGGAATCTTAAGGGAATTCCAAGAGAAAGAATAAACAAGTCACAAAGACCTTCACGTCAAAATAAGTGGTCAAGGTAAGGGTAGGTCGGTATTAGTGATCAAATTGATCCTTGAGTCCCC
>JADHKH010000051.1:0-28459 GCA_019925625.1 Graphilbum ipis-grandicollis
TGAAGGACAGAAACTATGCGCTGAAGGACAGAAACAACGCTATAATTTTTTTCACGCTAGTGTTAAGTGGAGTATTTTTTGCTTACCCTGACACTTCAACCACGCTCTGATAACAGAGAGAAGCATTGATGAAGGATGAGGAAAAAATAAGAATTACTCAACCACCAAAGGAAAGAACGAGTCGGCAGTGAAAAAATGCACAGGCTGTGCCCGTATAGGTTGTCATTATGTTCAACAACATAAGGAAGCTTACGACAAATAAATTCAGCCGACTCTAATTCCACGTTCTTCATTACTTCATGTCCTATCAGTTCCCCTTTATTGTTCTTGCCATATCCTAACTTTCCCCTCCTTTTAAATGACCGACCTGACCCCCCCACCAATGTTTCACCATCATCTATGCGGCACCAGCTAGCTTCACCAAGCCCTCGTGGCCAACAAACAGCTGCGGCTGCGCCTTGAATAGAAGCTGCACTGTAAGCTGGATCAGCTGCCGCGTCTCCGCATCCAGCTGCTCCTCTGGTGGACTCAGCACTTGCTCAAACACGGTTATCAGCTGTGGCGTCAGCTGCTGCACGGTCGGCTCATTGTGCTCGTCTGGTTGGTTAGCAGGAATAATAAATATGCGAAGCAAAAATCAAGTAAAGCAAACTTACAAAGGTGGTAGATGCAAGTGTAGATCGGCCTGTTCTCATCATAGTCCTCCTTCAGTGGGAGCTTCTCCACAGCCATCGGGAGGTACTCGTCAATGGGCACCCGGTCAGGGTGTGCCGTGATCAGACGGCACAACGCTCCAGTCGCGTTGTCGTACACCCGTCGACCGTTATCGTCAAGCGCAAACAACCGGCCCAGCTTTTCCAAAACGCTCGGGAAACTGGCCAGGTACGTCTTGCTGTCGGTGGAGTTGGTGACCAGATGTCCGATCGCATAGGCCGCATTGCTCTTGGTTTCAACGTCTTCATCGCTCAGACGATGCACCAGCACCTTGAGCAGGGCACTCGTGTATGGCGTCACACTCGCGCCCATGCCAGCAATGCAGCCACCAATGGTGCCCACCGCCGACGACCGCTCATACGACTCGTTGGAGCTCGTCAGCTTGACAATTGGCTTCTCAAACACTTTCCACAGCTCGCCAAACGCTGGGCCCAGGGCCGTTGACAGCGCAATCAGTACGTCCAGCGCCGTGTCGATAACCAGCCAGTCGTATTCAGAGCTCTCCTCCACATTGGCGACCTCGTCGTCCTCACCAATGTCCTGCTGGCATGGGTGCGACCGTGTAATAAGCTGGCCCAAGATCGTCATAATCTCTTGCACCGAGTTCTGCTGTGCAATCACGGTCGGGCCACACGCCTCCAGTGTTGCTGCCACGTTGCGGTTGATCTCCGTCACAACATCCCTATATAGTATGGTCAGTAACAGTAGCTTAAGCCATTACTTTGAATACGAGCAGTTCAGGTACAAAGCCATTTTCAACAGGTCAACAGATCAGAAGTAGATAATTACGGGTTCGCAGCATCCGCATAAATGCGTCTGAGTGAGCTGGGTATAACGCAAGGTGATCATCATGTGAAGACAAGAGAAAATGGGGAAAAGTGTTCAGGTAAACAAAGGGACACAATTCAAAACGTACCGTTCCATCTCCTCGGTCCAAACCTCCAGGGTTGGCTTGGTGATCAGGTCAGCCAGCTTTGTAAGCAGTGGCGATGGTGCTGCCTTGGGAGGGTAACCAGGCTCCCATTTGATGCCAGTCGATTCAGTACTTAGCTTCCAGACGCGTGTGTAAGAGCGCCACAGCGTACTGATAGCGGCCTTGCGCACGTTGTCCTGGAAATTCTCTGTCAGACCGGTGGCAATATCTACCACCTTTTCGAGGTACTCCTGGATTTCTTCCTCAAAGCAGGCATGCGTGATAATGTCGCCAAGCACATCGAGTGCCACCTCCTTCTCATCACTGTCACCATCCAGGCCAGCCCAGTCATCGTCGCTATCATCATCGTCGTCATCCATGTCGTCTTCGCTATCGGACGAGCTCTTTACGCCACCGGCGGCCATAATAGCCTTCTCCTCCTCGGTGAACTGAATCACAGGGCCGTCCTCCTCTTCCAGCGTGTCGATAAGAGCCTTGAAAACACCCGGCAGGAACGGCTTAAAGTCACGACCGTAGACCTTCGCTAGTGACGCCCAGAAGAAAAAGCTGCTCTCCTTGAGACGGTCGTCGTCCAAGCTCAGGTTCTCCTCACTGGCTTTCATCAGGTCAACCACGTATGGTTGAAACAGTTGCGATCCCACGGCCACGGCAATGCGGCAAATGGTCTCGAGCACGGCGCTGCGCAGCTGAAGCTCCATGTCGTCGCCCTTGATGTTTATGTAAGCGCCAAGCTCTTGCATGCTCTTCTCCAAGTATTGGCCAAAGTCCTTCTCCAGTGACGCGGCAATGGCGCCCAGGGCGCCGGCGGCGGCAATCTTGACGCGGAGGTCCGGATGAGAAAACAGCTGGGCAATCGGCTTGATCATCTCGTGGCCATAGAGCTTCATGACATCGGCCTTAAAGCCACGAGACAGGGCGTCAAAGGACGAGCACACGGCGCGAATGACACGTCCGTTCTTGGACGCGGTCTCCTCGTTGGTAGTGGCCTCCATGGCAGCCTGCAGGTTGCGAACCAACGCAGCCATGATGGCCTCATGCTCAACAGCGATCTCCTCGGCCATTTCATCGGCCAGGCCGGTCAAGCCGACCAGTGCCGCGTGGCGCACCACCTCATTAGAGTCATTAAGCAGGGCAATGACAATGGGCAGGATGGATTTGAGTTGGGTGTTCACAAAGTCAGGCGCGCCCTCGGCGCAGTTACCCAGTGCCAGAATGGCAGCTTTGCGCAGCGCCGGGTCGGGCGACGCGGCGTACTTAGGGAACTCGTCCAACAGTGGTACCAACACCTGGCGCGGTGGCAGTTCCGAGGCCAAAGTGTCGAGCAGGGTCAGGGCCACGTGGCCGGGGCTCTCCTCCTCGGTGGAGTCGTCGTCGCTAATCTCGGTCAAGATCTGCATGCCCTTTATCACCATCTCGGCGGCCATGTCCTTCATGGCCTGGATCTTGAGGCGGCGATACTGGATGGCCTGGATCAGGAAGGCCATAGCTTGAACCCGCACGTCCTCATCAGCATCTTTATTGGCAGCAAGGTCGATCATGAATTGTAAAAGACTTTTTAGGTGGCCGCCGAGGAAGGCGGAACTGGCCACCAGGAACTGCTGCAGGGCGTCAAAAACCGCCTGGATCTTGTCGTCGTCTGCGGCGTCAACGCAGGCCTTGAGCACCAAGCCCATGGGTGGCACCAGGCTCTGGATAGCGTCGGCATAAGCATCGCTCTCAGCCTCGTCGTCCTCGCTAGCCTCGACCAGCACCAGCAGCGCGCCAATGGCCATGACGGTGTTGACACGAACGTCAGCACTGACAGGGTCGTTTATGGTGCGTGAGAACAGCTCGAGCAGCTCCTTGATATGGGCGCGGTACAGCACCGGGTTGCCCTCAAGCGTGCTGTAGAGAATATAGGAGCCAATCTCGCGCTGGGTAACGTCGCTGCTGTTAATCAGCGTGACCAGCGCCGGGATCAGCTGCGGCCACTGCGACTCTTTCGTCTCGTAGGCCGAGCTGATAGCCGCAATGAGGTGCGCATCGGAGTGGCGACACTTGGCGTTCTGTTCCTTAAGCGTGGCCTGCATCAGATGATCGTGAACCGCCGCACGCTGCTCCGGTGTAGTCGCCTTCCAATGACGGGGAACCAGTCGCGCCGCCTGCACGGCTGCCTGCTGCCTGACGCCCACATCACTGTTCGTACAAACAATCTCAATCAGCGAAAGCACGGACTCCGGTTTGGAGTAGTAATTCTTCTGCAGCTCAGCCGTGATAGCCTTAATTCGAGTCGTGTCGGCTAGGCAGTCAGTATTGTCTCCAAATCACAAAGCCGTTATAATAAAGGACTCACGAATCTGGCTCTCCTGGAGCAGCGCTGCAAGTTGCTGCGTGTTCATGGCAGGCAACGAACAGGAAGGGAAGATGAAAAGAGAAGAAACAAGTAATAGGCAAAACAAGCACAAACGAAAAGCGTCAAGCTACACACGCACTGGAATATTCCAAATGCAAGCAGGACGCTGGGTATAGAGGATATAAGAGGAGGTATGGTGAAGGAGAAGGGAAAGAAAAAAGGAAGAAGGGGAATAAGAAGAAATAACGACCACCCACGTATATAAGGCTAATGAACAGACGAAGAAAAAAATAAACACGAAGGGGGAAATTGGGCCAAAAAAAAAATTCTGCACTGTATCAAGCGATAAGATAAGCTCAACGTAACGGCAATGAAAATTTGGCGCCTAATCACCGGCTAACACTTCACGTCGGGTTAACACCCCACCATTACACCCTAGGCGGGGTAAACTCGAACGTGGCTAGTGCTAAGGAACGCCTGTGGCGTAAATTCAATGGGATGTTGTTATCTCGACGTCGTGACAAGTCCGAGAATGTAAACGTGTTTAGAATACCACACAGAAATCAATGTAACAGAGAGATACCGAAGGAATAAAAATATTGGAGCTGTAGGTCCTAGATACTTTTACTCTCATATGTATTCGCATGTTGTGAAAGCTGAGCAGAAGCTGTCATTTGCACGTTTATTACTCGGCTAAGCATGATTTTCTTGCTGTGTCTCCGGCACGGACCTGAGGGGAAATCGAACAAAATGTGATATACTGTTCTTTCTCATTATTTATAATCTGCTTTTAATGGTTCCTCCGTTTTAATTTCCTCCTACTATATCAGGAAGCAACAAGAGACCAGTCCGGTGTAAAGCCTGCCCTCTACCAAATTGCAAAAGCTCAACTATGGTGCTTGTCAACAAAATGATAGGAGAATGGGTCTCATGGGCCGTGGCTTCTAAGACCCCGAGTGGGGAAGACCGACGCGATCGTTCCAGTGACAGCTATTTCAGTGGCGGCCCTTTTGGGCTCGGTGGAAGTAACGGGAGTGGGAATGAATCTGGTGGCGACAACGGCGACGACAACGACGGTAGCAGCAGCTTTGGTGATAGTATCAACAACAATGGCACTCATACATCGAGTGTCCCAAGCGGCACCACTGGAACCACGAATAGCACTACAATAACCACTACAATTAGCAGCAGCATCAGCCATGCCTCAAGGTTGAGCACGGGCGCTATTTCCGGTATTGCGTCCGGGACGGTGATCTTGGTGGGTTTGCTTCTTGCCGTTGTCCTGTTTTTTGGCTTCCGGAAATTATGCTGGCAACAGCAAGATCGGGTTTCCTCCAGCAGCCAACTACCTGACGAGCAGCAGGAACAGCAACAGCAACGGCAACAGCAACACCAGCCATCACCATCGTTCCCACCGTCATCACAGGCGCTGGACACCACAGAAGAAAATTTCTGCAATGGATCCTCAGCCCTCTCTTCCAGTACACTAGAAAATGCGGTAACCCTCAAGGTAGCCGCTTCCCAAGGCATGGATCTGCGCAATGATTTGCCTCCGTCGTACACAGACATTGAAATGGGCTATTTGTACCTACAAAGTGCCGATGTCGATGGAACTGTCTGCAACGGTTTTCATCGGTATCAGTCGGACAAACTTTGAGCTGGCAATTACGATTCACATCAACGTGCCATGGCTTTCGCAGATCGGCGAAATTAGCATTCAAGGCAGAGCAGGAAGCACGTTTCTTTACTCTTTAGATAAAAACACATACGGAACTCATTTACCTCCATGAAAGGTTTGTAGTGATTAATCTCCAGTCAGCCTCGTATACTAGCGGCTAAATAACACGGATCGGAGTAAGATAGTTACAAAAAAGCAGAAACTAAAACGCCTGTATGCCCATCCCGCTACTGCTAATCTGCTAGCAGTTATACGCTAAAATCGACTTATTTGAGGTGTATCGTGATAAAGGAAAAGAAAAAACCTAAAGAAAGCCCAGCGAGTCTAAAACAAATAAAAAGCAGAACCAAGCCAAAAAGGTATTACGTTGCCACGGCTATCAGTAAAAACATGCATTGCTGCTTTCTTAGCCATCATCACCCCACCAGGGCTCCATGCTGCCTCTGCCCACAGCACTAATCCGAACAGCCTTCTTCCGTGGCAGCGACATATGGCCGTCCACAGGCGAGTCTGGCCGCGGAATGCCATGATCGTCCCGGTGCACATTACCGCCACCGCGATGGCCACCGCTGGTGCTGCTTGCGTTGTTGTACCTGTCGCGGTGGCTAAGAGATTGCGGTTCCCTCCAGACGGGCGACGAAGCAACGCGACGCTGGAGTGAGGCCCGTGACGAGGGTGGCTGGAACACAGGTGGCGGGCCGGCGTTTTCAAAGCTGCTTTGTTCGTCATCGCCATAGCCCATCGCTCCGCTACAGTAAGGGCTTTGTTCTGTGCCAGACAGATACCCACTGGAGCTCTTGATGGACGCTGCCATTCCTCCCAAGCTACCCTGACCGCCCCCCCCTTCTTGGTTTAGCGACTGTGCTACTGTTAGCCGCGACGATCGTTCGACACGGTTGCCACCCCCGTTAGACGATACAGAATCACCCGAATAGAGTGAGCTGCCCTCAAAGTGGATAGGAAGATCCTTAAGGCTGACAGATATTTGGCTGGCCGTCCGTTGTGTGCGTGGTTCCAAAAGCGTGCTGCTGCTCTTACAGTGTGGCGATAATTCATCCATCCTTCTGGGTCGCGCATTGCCATGTACCCGCTGCGGAGCATAGTCATTGTGGTCCTGATCCAGTTCCATCTCCTGTACTTGATCCTGTACCTGCAACAACTGTTGCTCCTGCTCCAGTATATGTCTGGTGGGCTCGCGCATTTTGTGCCGCTGCTTTCGTAATGCCGCCAGCAGCATTTCCTCCTGGCGCGTGACAGATACATAGCGGCTGCTTTCACGCGAAGATACCGATTGACAATCGATGTCAGCCATCGTAGGGGTGTAGCTGGAGCGTAGGTAAAAGTCCACGCTACTGGGGGACAACGGCTGCCTTGCTTCGTCAAGGGCTGAATTCCTAGGCGGTTGTGAAGCTGTGCCATAGGATGTGCCATGGGCAGGAATCATGGTGATGGCACGGGCTTCTAAAATGTTGCAGTCGGACGGGGTGAGTGTAATTGATGTCCTTGCCGAAGAACTCAAACCTTGAGAGAGTTGTGATGGGTTGCGTGAGGGTAAGGTAGGCGTGGAGCCGGGGTACAATTTCAGCTTGGCTGGTACCTTGCGGCCCTTGAGCGCTGGAGGTTTGTTTATTGGTGTGCCTGGAAGGGGTAGAAATTGCTCTCGGGGCAAAATGTCGCTCGGCGCAATTCTCTTTGCAGCCGAGAGATGTACCGGCGCTCGCACCAGCTGGCGGGGGTCTGATGCGGAGAAAGGCCTGTCCAATGCTCCAGGGTGCCCAGGAGACCCGGAATAATCAGTACACGCGGAAGCCGGCGTCCTCGGTTGTGGATCGCCAGAGTCGCCCTCGGAATCGGAAGAGAGCGAGAGCACGCTATTTTGCTGGAGGTCTAGCTCCACCAAGCTATGGGAGGTACGCTTGGATGCTCGCGAAGTTTTGGTGTGTCGGCTGGAGATACTCTCGGAGTAGTCCAGGCTGATGGGCGCGTAGGCTAAATTCGGTACGACATTTAATGGAATTATGTTTTCGTTTATAGCCGGGATAAAGTCAAAATTGGCCTCGTCAATGGCTTCCAAATCAGAGGCAAGGTCGTCGCTATGTGGGGGTGCGCTTGCATCGTCCTGTCGAGCATAGGGTTCGATGTCCCGGTAGGCGAATTTGTTTCGGTAGGATGCCTTTTCGTAGTGATCGTACAACGTTTGCAGCTCGGGTTGGTACTGGCCAGCCGCAGGGGAACGAGGTCGACGGGGCATCATCGATGGCAGGCTGTGGATAAACTTATTGGTCGGTGGTGTGTGCATGCTGTGATTGCTGCACTTTTTGGTGAGAACACGCGGTCGGATTTTAGCAGGAGAAATGGGGGTTGTCCCAAGACATGCCCGCATGGCGGCGCCGCTTCTTGTTGATGATGCTGAAACTGGCGAGATATTTGTCGACGATACCTTGCCACGAGACAGTAGATGTGAAAGATCCAGTTTACTCGGCTTCTTCTTCGGCGCTGCGCCTAGGCTGCCGTCAATGTCCAGCAAAAACGCGGCCTTGTTGGGTGGCCCTTTGGCCATGGCCGAGCTAGACGTCTGCTGAGATATGACTAAGGGCACCTTGGACTTGTCGTAATAAGACATGATCGTGGATGAGGACTGCTTGCGCCGGAGGCTGGATGCGTCGGTAGGGGATGGCATTGTATCTGATGCACCCGTTCCTGATGTTGATGCGGGCCTTCGTGGGAGAACGCCGGAATCGTCATCGGGAAAGACTTTGACCGGAGCCGTCGTAGATACGCCATGGTTTCTGCCTAAACTAGACGGTATATCATCGCCTTCGTCTGCGCTGGTACTCGTCTCAGAAATGTTGATGCTAATAGCACAGGCAGAAACGGCATCCCAGTTATCTACAGAGAGCTCGGCGGCCAAAATTGCGCTCGGGGTGTCGACAGCGACGTCGGTTCCGCCCAGTATTTTTTGTGCTTTGCTGAGAGAAGGTGCGATCGCCGGCTGCTCGTGCTTCTGTTGCCGACCCGGCACTGGAAACCTGAACCGGGGCATGTCTCTATGAAGGCACGGACGCCGGGGAGCACCGTCCAGCCGTCAGCCGCTCCTGTGCAGCTAGCTGCCGCCCTGTCACTTTGTTTTGTTGCGCCTTTCTAGCGTATTTCGTGTGAAGTTTCTGCGTCGGTAAAATCTCGATGACTGTGTGCCGCAGTTCGAAGCTGTCTGATAGGCAGAGCGAGGCGGGCCGTTTGACAGTAGAAAAGTAATATCATGGCTAGTATGCTTAAAAGCTCACTTGTCTCGCATGCGGCATGAAGACTGAAAAGACGAAGCGACTGCGCATTGGTATATCATGGCCTGACACAGCAAATGACCATGAAAAAAGCAGTCACCAGCCGTGGCCTAGAGAAGCCAGATCAGAACTATGACAAAGCGTAGAAAGGACGTCTGTGGGAGCTGATGACCGTTGACGGGGTGAAAAACATACCAAGGGGAGCGAAGAGACAGAACGGCGAATGAACAGCGCGACTGTGAGACAAGGCCCGAATCAGGAGCCTCCCTTGCTATCGGACGAATAGACAGGCCGTTACAGAAGTGGATGAACAGGGCTGCAGAACAAAAAATGACAAATGCTCGGCAGGTCACTTTTTCCTTTCTTTTCTCTTACCGGGGAATCAGTGCCAGAGCCTCTTCAGATTGCCAGTCATAGCTACTCCACGGTAGAGCCCATGAAAAGCATCCGAGCAAAGCGAACATCTGGAGAAGAAAAAAAAGAAATCTATGGGTAGGATCGCCAGCATCGCCTGAGCGGTTATGATTTAAAAAGGAAAGGTAGCTAGTCAATATGTGGTTAAAAGCTACTGCAACCATCTACACTATGTAATTCGCTGTCCACTAGCGAGAAATTGCTGTATTAATTATGGGCCATAGCGTACGCCGTATGCCCCTTTCAGACAGTCTTATTTAAAGGTCATTACCGCTCTTTAGCCGTGAAAAGATAGGAGTCGATCCGAGGACCTAATTCGAGCGAAGCTTTGCCGAGTTGAATAAATCCCCACTGTTTTCAACGCCGTACTGTACGGTACAAGTTCACGGCCTATTACAGTGCATTTCTTTTCATTGGCATTTCGGCTGCCGTACGATTGCGGGGATACATTGTAGGCATCTACGTCACTCCCGTTGGTCACTACAGCCATTCGCGGGGACTGTTTCTTGCCTTAACAGACAGGGCTAATCCCAAAGCAGCACCAGGAGAAATCATATCGCAAACCTTTGTGATTCTCTGTTTCGCAACGCCACCAATCCTGGTTTTGGTCGATTACCTTTAAGTCCCATGATTATGGTGGATTTGTTTCGCCGGCTTTTGATTATCCTTCGGCAGATATCAACGTCCATCCAGTTAAGCTAGGCCAACTTCACGCGATCAACTCGCTATGGCGCTGCTCGATCCAGCGCCACAGACTTCGTCGGGACCGATGATGTTCGGCGTGCCTATGAAGCAAATATCGCTTATTACAGTATGTAGATCTTCACTTGTTTGTGATGACGATTGCTTATCGTGCTAACTCACAGCAGCTCACCTTTCAAAACTCGGCCTTGACTTTGGTATAACTAGCCTTTTTGGTGTCTTTTGACCTCGTTCTACTGCTTGCTCTTTCTCGACCTTTTCACCCCATTTCGTCTTTTTGCCTCTCGCCTTCTCCTTCGACGCTTTGCTAGCTAACGGTCTAGTTGCTTCACTATTCTCGTACTATGGGCCTGTCCAATGGCCATCGCTACTTTGCCTCCACCGCAGTTTTCCTCGACGAAGTTTTGAAACTTTCAATCTCTCTAACTTTTGCAATCTACGAAGTCTCGCGGACCCTGGCGCCTCAAACACCGGCCACCGTTATCTTTGAGCAGATATACAACTCTGTTTTTTCCGGGGACAGCTGGAAACTCGCCATCCCTGCCACGCTTTATACTCTCCAAAACACACTGCAGTATGTGGCTCTGGGAAATCTGGATCCCGTTCACTTTCAGATTCTTTCTCAGCTCAAGGTGCTACAAGCAACTATGCATTCCCACACACTCTTTCCCTACCCCCCTTAATTTTCACGAAGCCCCCTCAAGCTAATTGCTGGCTATGTACCAGATTATCTGGACTGCTTTATTCAGCGTCCTGCTCCTGGGCCGCTCCCTGACTCCCAGGCGTTGGCTTGCCCTTGTCATTCTCACCATTGGCGTCTCTGTCGTCTCCCTGCCATCCTCTGCTGCTACCACCGACGCGGCCCTGATGATTCACGAATTTAACGACCACTTCTTCCCAAGGTCCATGCACGAGCTCGGCCAAGTTGCTGGTGCCGCCAGCGATGTGGCTCGCGAACTGACCCGTCGTACTGTGGATGATATGGCTGACTCGAAGCCGAGCTTAATGCGGCGCTCCGCTTCTTACGAGGGCATAGATGAGGACCAGGACATGACGCCTCTCATGAACAATTCTATCGGCGTCACGGCCGTCCTCATTGCCGTTGCAGTTTCTGGCCTCACCAGTGTATTTTTTGAGAAGGTCCTTAAGGACTCAGCCAGCCCTGTCTCCATTTGGACTCGCAACATCCAGCTTTCCTTCTTTTCCCTCTTCCCGGCTCTGTTCATCGGCATTGGATTTAAGGACGGTGCCGACATCGCTCGCCGCGGTTTTTTTGATGGATACAACTGGGCCGTCTGGACTGTCATTGTCGTCCAGGCTGTCGGTGGCATACTGACATCGCTCTGCATTAATTATGCCGACAACATTGCCAAGAATTTTGCTACCAGCATCAGCTTTGTCGTTAGCTTTCTTTTCAGTGTCTGGTTCTTCGATTTTCAAGTCACAACCACGGTAAGCACCTGTTTTTCTCGTACCTTGAACCAGTCTCACATTCCGGCTGATACCTCTGTAGTTCGCCATTGGCACTACCTTGGTCGTATGCTCTGCCTACCTCTACAGTGGCCCCGATCGCAAACGCGGCCGCCCTCCGCCTATCACCATTGTCGACTTTGAGAAGACCACGATTGATTCCACTCCCAAGCCTACTGCGTCGCCTAAACTGTCCATGGACCTACTCGGCTCGGTCCGTACCATTGGCCTATCGACGTCGCGCCCAGTCTCCCCTCTTAGACACCACACCCGCGTCCCATCAGGCAGAGGAAAAAGCCGTGACGACTAAGCAGTAGGCCGCTGTCGTTATTTTTTTCTGTCGTAGCAATGCCATGTCATAGGATATTTGTTTCGCGCTTGATTCTTTTCCACCCTTCATGGATGGCTTCACTTTTTGCGTATATATCAGTTTGCGGCGCTGGGGGGTATGTATTGCATGGGGAGCTTTGAGATGGGAAGCTCGGTGGTTAAAGGATGGGCTGATGGGGTGTTTCTGTATTTTATATTTGAACCCGATATACTTGTCTAGTGAGTATGTTCGGGTGTTTTGCTCGTATCTGTTCCATGTCTCGAGGAAGGTGCATTTGCCCCGCCCCTTCCCTTGTCTGATCACTTCTTTCCTTCTATATCGCCTTCTTCGCACAGTAAACACACATTTCATTCCATCCTTTTTTCTTATCCCTACGAAATCCTTCGTCTTATCCAATGACAAACAAGTCTGTCTGCAACGAGAAACGGCAGCTGTTGTAATTTTTTAACCCTGCGTCTCTTCCACGATGCCAAGGTATAGTCCGCGGCGACGACTCTTTTCGTCTCAGAAGCGGCCTATATCCATGATAGACAATTATGCCTCAAGCAATTTTGGGGAAGTCCAGGAACATCAAAGGGACAATAATTTCGAAAGTGAGACTGGGGAGCAAGATGTTGCCAGTACGAGAAAGATGCGCAAGATTGCACAGGGTGGAAGCACGATTCTCCGCCAGTCTGCCAGTGCCCTGCCAGGCGGGACTGTATCTGAAAATCCTTCCACTTTCCAGTCATATCTTTCCATGCAGTCGCTAAATGGAAGACGACGTCTCACTCAGCAGTATTCATACCAGAAGCAGCAACCGCGGCAGCGACAGAGACTACCGAGCGTCCAGGGAGCTCTATGGAACGGACAAACAACTCCTGCGCCACTTACTTTCAACTTCAAGGAACAGCCAGTTGCCAATGAAGTAGTGAGGCAGCCATTTCCTAAGATTCCACAGCTGCGTTCTGCTGTTCATTCTCCACAGATATCCAAGCCCAAAGACATGAGCGGTGCGATCAGTAAGTTGCAAATCAGAGCTACTATCCTTACAGCTTGTAGCCGCCACTGATGAGCCTGTTTCATCTTAAAGTGTACTCTCCACAGAGCTATCAGTCTCAACCTGAAGTCGGCTTGGGTATCCGACAGATGTCGATACAAGGTTTTGAACAGCCATCGCACGCGTTTTTCTTACCCATGCCTCGACATTCATCAATATCTCCATGTAATAGCCCGCTCCCAGACGGTGCACCCGCTGTAAAATCTACGCAAACGCAGGCCGGGAGAGACTTGGTGAGCATCGACAGCATGGACTCGAGATTCCAGCCCGTTTTCCCCTACACCCGTTTCAACGCTGTGCAGTCACACTGTTTCTCCGCTGTTTACAGCTCTGACCACAACGTCGTTCTTTCGGCACCTACTGGTAGTGGGAAGACTGCTATTTTTGAGCTCGCTATCTGCCGATTGGTCGCCTCACAAATGAAAGAATTCAAAATCGTTTACCAGGCCCCAACAAAGGCACTATGCTCAGAGCGCGCACAAGACTGGCAACAAAAATTTAAATGTCTCAACCTTCAGGTGGTAGAATTCACTGGCGACTCATCTGCTATGGAAACCAGGCGCATACGTACGGCTTCAATTATTATCACAACTCCAGAAAAGTGGGACTCTATGACACGTAAATGGTCTGGCCATGGTATGATCCTACAAAAGGTCAGGCTTGTCCTTATCGACGAGATTCATATCTTAAAAGACAGGCGAGGTGCCACACTCGAGGCGGTCATCTCGCGCATGAAAACCCTAGGAGAGGAGATCAGATTTGTTGGTCTGAGTGCCACTATTCCCAACGCTGGTGATATTGCTTGTTGGCTCGGCCTTAATTCAGTCTCCCAGAACACTCCAGCAAAAACATTTATTTGTGGAGAAGAGTTTCGGCCAGTTCAGCTTCAAAAACTAGTCTTTGGCTTTAACCGGATTGGAAACGAGCACGCATTCGACAGTCTATTAGACGGGCAACTGCCCAAGTTGTTGGCGCGCCATTCACAGGGAAAGCCGGCTCTTGTCTTCTGTTTCACCCGAAAGTCGTGCGAGTCCGCTGCACTGGCGCTTTCGGAATACTGGGATACGTTCCCGCCTCACAAAAAGCCGTGGCCAGGACCATCAGTAGGTCTTCGCAGCAGCGACTCTTTGCGGGAGTTGATGAAGCGTGGCGTTGCATTCCACCACGGCGGGGTTGATCGCTGTGATCGCAGCACAGTAGAGGAAGCTTTTAAAACAGGACAGCTAAGCATCCTGTGCTGTACCTCTACTCTAGCTGTTGGCGTCAACCTACCTTGTCACACCGTAGTTTTGAAGGGCACTTTGGGCTACCAAAACGGAACATTTACAGAGTACGACGAGTTTGAAGTCATGCAAATGATTGGTCGCGCGGGCCGTCCACAATTTGACACCAGCGCCTCTGCTATCATCCTTACACGCAACGAGACTAGAGAAAAGTATTCTAATATTGGCGGCGGAAACACACTGATTGAGAGCACACTTCATCTTAATCTGATCGAGCATCTTAACTCTGAGGCAGTTCTTGGAACAATCACTTCACTGGAATCAGCTGCTCGCTGGTTAAAGGGAACATTCTTGGCGGTTCGAGTGAGGCATAATCCCATGCATTACAAACTATCCAGCTTTAAGTCCAGCTCCATCACGACTGATGAAATGTTGCAAGAAATTTGCAAAAAAGGAATCCAAAAGCTGGCCGAGGTGGGGTTGATACGCCATTTTGAAGACCGGCCAGAGGTGTTTCGGTCAATTGAGTATGGGCGTGCTATGTCGACATACATGGTACGAATTGAGACTATGGAGCTGATGCTTGGTATGCCTAAGACAGTTAGCTTGGAAACTTTGGTGAGTTCATTGTACCAAACTTACTATATAAACATGTCCGGGTAAGATACTGATAGACAGTTAAACACCATGTGTCGAGCGTCAGAATTCGACGACTTTAGGATGAAAAATACCGAGCGGCTTCTGTTACGGGAGCTGAACAACAATGAACCTATTCCGTTCAAATTCGAAGATAACATCACAGAGACATGGCAAAAAATATCCGTTCTCATTCAAGTTGAGATATCCCGAGGGAATGTTCCTTATCAACACCGACTAGCCATTGAGACAAGGCAGGCAGTCGACTACATGAGGCGTCTTTTGGAAGCATATATTATTTGTGCTGTTTCTGACAAAAATTTTTATGGGGTGAAAGCAGCTCTAGAATTGATAAGAAGTCTTGCTGCTAGGGCTTGGGAAGGTCACCCATCTCAGCTATGTCAAGTTCCCAACATTGGCCCAGCCAACATGAAAAAGCTTGTTGGCAATAGTATTACCACCGTTATGCAGTTGGCAGAGCTTGGCCACCTTGAAATTGGTCGATTTCTATCTAAAAACCCCGCTACAGCCATGAAAATCTCCAAGTCGGCTCGCAGTTTTCCGCGGTTAAATTTGGAAGTTCGAGTCGAAGACAAGCACCTGCGGACGGCAAAGCACCCGGCGACGGACAAGGAAGAGGTTGTCAAAGTCAAATTGGGGCGCGTGAATTCTGCGATGCCCTGTTGGGTCAACAAAGTGCCAGCGGTGACATTTCTCGCCGAAACATCTAACGGCTCTTTATCATTTATCTGGCGAGGAAAACTTACGGTCAAGCCTCAAGAGGTATGCTTTTCAGTGGCACCAGGAACCACCGGAGAAATTAAATGCTACTTCACATGCGACGACGTAGTAGGAACCATGTTGCTGAAAAAAGTAACATTGCCATACTCGGGGGTTTCTGAAGCAGGTCTGTTGGCGCCACGATATCGACAAATACTGCCTGCTTGTTCCGTAGCTAACAATCTCAGATTGGACAAGTGCATTAGCAAAGTCGGTATCAAGGCAAAAATATACCGGCGATGGAGCTCACTCTCACGATTTTGCCTTTAAGGGGCTTCTACTGGAGGAGCTCAGACCCTCTTCTGGCATTTTATCGTCCTCTGATAACATGATCGACGGAGATCCCGTGACATCCAGTGATCTTTTTGCAGAAGATGTGAGTTTATTTTCTCCTTCTACAAGTCAACTAAAAAATTATGCTCTAATGCTGCACCGTTGTACAGTTTGATCCTGATCAGCTCGGACTTTTCGCCAATTTACAGGGTGATAGAACCGCCCAGACCCCTTGGGAGCTTGATGATACAGACAGTATAGGCGAACTTGACGGCAACAGTTTTGACGATATGGACTTTCCGATGCTGGTGGAAACGGCCTTCGATATGTCCGCTGTGGAAACAAAGGTGTCTGATGCTACTTTAATCAAGGAGGATAACCAGATGATCACCACTGACCTGAAAAATAATGGTCCGCTTTCTAAGAAAGACAGCGAAGAGAAAAAAAAAGGTTCTCTTAAGTCTGCGGGACCTTCTCTTCTACACAGTCAGGTACAGATGGATGGGCATATAAAAGTGCCCTCCTATTCTGTACAAAAGGAAGCGAGTTTTGAAGTGTTAACATGTCCAATACTGGCCCTCAACACAGAATCAGAAAAAAATCCCACCAAGGTATCAGGTGGTATGCTTTCTTTTCATCATACCAATGTTATTGGGAAAAGTATGGCGGAACATAAAGATGATCCAAATTGGGTTGATGTGTCAGATCAAAGTATCATTAAGTTTTTACGAGGACATGTTACGTTCGTTTAACGGTGAAGGCTGAAGGCTATCCGTAGTCAAGCTTTCGCTTTAAATTTTCACCTTTACACAAACACGTATAATCAGCTAGATACAATCTTAATTCTTACCATATTTATACTTTCCGTTAATAATGGCCTCGACAAAATTACCATCATCAATTATTTATTCATATATTCGTTTATCAATCGTCTTTATTATATTTACTTGTGCCACGCCTTACTTTTAAATGTTCACGAAAAGCGTAACCACTTAAGGCGGTGCGCTTTTACAAAGCGCGCCACGTAAGTGGAGCGTAGCACGGGTAAAACTGGTTTTGTCACCTCTTGTAAATCATTAACTGTGCTCATAGCAGTTGCTTTGGCCGTTCTGATCATCGCCGACGACTTCGCTCGATCGTACCAGGTCACTATCGTGGGAAATGCAAGCAACTTACAGCTTCTAGTTCCCGTACCTTTTGCGTCTATATCAGCTGAGGAGGCGTACGAATTCATTTGCCTATGAAGAGGCCTTCCAAAGGCCTTCATTAGGTACGCTTTCATCTATTGAAACGGCATGGCTACATCAGCCCTGGCATAGTGGGCTTCCAAGGCTAATTTTTGGTTCTCTGTAAAGATGGTCCCGTAGAGCCCTCCAAGCCGCGACGAAAGCATCCTTGCGTCGAATTGCTTCTGGCGCCGCACACCCTTCAAGTGGTTGACCCTTAGCCATTTATGGAACGAGAAGATCTACTGCACCCACGGCCTAGATTATTCAGTTCAAACATCTCATATTGATTGGATTGGATACCCAAGTGATGCAGGCTTTCCAAGACCCATCTTGCGAAAATTTAAATAAAAAATCAATAAACGACTAAAAGTTAGGCGGAAAGAGGGAGAATTGCGTTAGGTTCAAAATTACACTACATCGACATATTTTCTTCCTATCTGCAATCACACGATAGGTCACAACTATGTTTCTTTCATGGTACCGCCCAGAATAGAACTTTTGAATTATGGCAACTGTGGAAAACATGCCACGAGCTGTGAAGGCCTCGAATTGATCTAGTTCCAAAGTTCCCCTATTGTCATTCCGTGATCGATGACTGTGGCGGAAGCAATCTGCTGCTTAGACTCTTCGAATAGCTACTTTGAGAGGTAATACCCTATTAATTGGCGTGAGCTTCTGTGGCTGTGCAACAGGCACCTAAGGCACTTATAGGGCTATTGTATATCGTATGTTGTATGTAAGAGGGAGATGAGACAATCATTTTTTTATCAAATAAATATTAAGCTGGCAAAGTATGGATTTTGAATGTGTTTGTCTGGTAAAGTACAATGAAACAATCCGTTGCTTTCAACATGTATATCTTTCATGTACAGTGGTACTCATTATTGACTCATTACTCATCTAAAATGGACAAAGCAGGTATGCTGATGAAAAGGGGACCCAAAACGTTTCCTTGTATGATGCCGTGAATGAAGAGACAGACAAATGTAAGAGAACATCATTAAAAAATGCGTGAAAAGAAAGTAAAAATGCACGCAAGAACAAAAGCCAAGATAATTCCTCACGTAACGTCTTCGAAAGGCATATGATAATTGAAATCAAAAAGTCACTAGACAAAGAGCCCAATATTCTGGCCAGGTTGCATGCGGAACTCGGCATAGACATTGACAGGCTCACGGCTACCGGCAGCATCAAATGGCCGGACAACCCAAACAGTGCGTCTCTTGGTGAGGCCTGGCCGTGTATCAACGTCTGAAGAAGGCTAGTTAGTATATTGGCGTGGGACAAGAAGAAGCCCTGAAACAGCACAAACATACCAAATAGATCGGATGGTAAAGGCGGCTCATCGTCGTAAGATGACGGTGGGTAAGAGGACAAGTCCTTGATCTCATCGTCGGTAATATCAAAGTAGGATGTCGGGTTCTCGTATTGGTAGGGTTCCATGTGATGATTAGCGGTGGTGTAAGAATCTTGTATCGGCATTTCCGGTTCGTAGCGGATCTGCGGCAAGACAGAAAGGTCTGGACATGACAATGCAACCATCGGCGTAGATAGAGGAGTCGAGGGCGGCGAGCTGTCGGAGGCGGTGGCGGCTGGCGGTAAGGTAGAAAAACCGGACTGGGCCTGTATGAAACCGTTAATGTCACGAAAATCGTTGAGATCGGTGACACCAGTAACATCAGCAGTAGAAGCCGCAGCAGTAGCACGGGTGCCGGCTGACGGCATCCCAGCCATGGCGGAGGATGCTTTCGGGCGGTGCCCACGCGGAGGCATAGCGCCATTGAGGATGGCTCCCCACATGTGGTGCTCGGGCTTGTTCCAGCGGTTGACTGCGGCGTCTATAATGGTCTTCTCGGCGGCTGTGTCGAGCTTGATGCCGAGAATGGAGCCGAGGAAGATGAGGTGATGGGCAAGCATCTGGGCCAGGTGCTCCTTCATAGCCATCCACAGGGTAGGGCTGTGGCGTAATTCAGGGCCGAGCATGTCGTGAGGAAAAGAGGGTGACGTGGTCAGGCGGGTGGAGTATCCGACACCCAGGATCAAGCCAAAGACGAGAAGCAATAGGGCGCGGTGGGTGTCCTTGCCACGTTGGGCCAGAAACTGGGGGGTAAGGATGCGGTCGAGACGGCGTACGATCCGGGAGCCGCACAAGTGGCCGGCGACACAGAGATCTCGGTGCGATATCGGGCCATTCCAGCCACTATGAGCGAGAGAGGTAGCAAAAAGAAACGTGCGGAAGTCGGAGGTAAGCTCGGCATCGACGGCGTCGCGGAGGCTCTCGGATGAGCCGACAATGTTGCAGAGAGTGGCCACGACGCTGCCATCTGGGAGGACGTAGTCGGTGTTGGTAAGCCAGCGGATCAGGGTGTCCTCGAACAAATCGGCGTCGTCCTCCAGAGCGAGTGGTGGCGGTGGCTCGATTTTGTCAAGAAGCGCTCGGACCGAGGCAGGTACTGAGGAAGAGGCTCCTAGCTGGGCTTTGATTGTTTGTTAGTTGCACACTGCGCCAGAGGGTATAAAAGAACGCGGGTACAGAATAGGATTTGGCATACCACTGTGGAAGATGTCCATGTCGGTGAAGCGGGTGCGAACACAGTAGCAAAATGACAGCACCTTGCGCTCGTAGCGGCGCACAGCCGATGACAGACAGGGCTTGCATGGGTTCTCTTTGGAGCACTGACAATGAGCACTTGAAACGAGTACATGGCGGACGTGACAGTGAAAAACGTACCTGAATCTTCAACATCTTACAGCGCAGACAGGCCCGCTGGCGGCGGACCTCAAGCACCTTGGCCTTCTCCTCGGAAGAGAGTCGGGTGCGGCGACCTTGGCGGATCTGAGACGTCCGAGCGGCACGGCTTTGTGCGGCCTTGCTGGTGCCGTGGGTGAGGACTTTGGAGGAGGAGGCCGTAGTCGAAGCCGAGACGGAGGCAGAAGCAGTGGCGGTGGCAGCGGCAGCTAAGGCGGCTTGCTGACGTCTGGCGTTTCGGGTGAGGGTAGAGACAGGAGCGGAGGCGAATGAAGAGGTTGAGACCGGCGTGGCAATATGCGCAGTGGGAGCAGTAGAGAGAACAGGAACAGGAGCGGCGAGGACGGAAGAGAGGAGGGCAGCGGCGTCTGTGACAATCAACTCGGCGGCGGTGACGGGTCGCATGGACATGATGACAACCAGGCGGACCGGGAAGGGAGAAGAAGAGGGGAAAGACAAGAGAGAGGGAGTATTCAAGGCGGAGTTGAGTTTCTGTTAAATCCTTCTCTTTGTACAGCCTGGAGCCGCGTAAGGAGATGCTCTGTTATGGCCAATTACACATTGGAGTACAAAAAAAAGGCTGTGGTCGACAGGAAAACAGAAGTAAAGAGTAACCCGGAATAGAAAAAGAAAAGAAAAAAGTCTGAAAAAACTTAGAGAAAGGCGAAGAAGCCTAAACTAGCACGGCAAGAGGATTTGCCACTATGGTCTTCGATGCTGAAAACAAGACAGACAGGGCTGAAACAAACGATTGAATAGCTGAGGTAACAGCCGGAACGAAAGGCCGCAAAACAAAAATGCGGCAAAGATATGTATGTATATGGGTATGTAGGCGCAATGCGGGCAGATGCTGGTTCTTGTACTCTGTAGGTAGTTGGCATGCACGATGCATGGTGAGCTGGGTTTAGGAGAACGTTGAATTAAGGGAATCCATTTAGAATGAGATACTGCGCTAGAACAACCGGGATAGACCAGGAAAAGAAAGCATAGGCCCAAACGAGCAAAGAAACACACTTCAAAGCGGCAGGAGCTGGCCCAGCTGTGCACGTACGGGGCAAGACAGGGGGGAAGGAGGGTGTGTAAAAGAAAAGCATTGGCTGGCAGATGCTGTGATCACGGTTAAAGTGCACTATACTATACTAGTGTAGTGTAGTGTAGTGTGTAGTGTACGCCGTAATGTACACTACACACCACGGCCAGAGCACGGCAGGGATTTATCTGCTGGTTCAATCGAGCGATGGGGAGGCGGGGGTAGGCTTCTTTGCAGTATGCTTTTCAAATGTGCACTTCAAACGTTGACTGGACCAGAGAGGACAAGAGATTGAAGCAAACAAAGCCTAAAGCTTACGACGTAGCACAAGGCAGCACGAAGGATCCGATGAGTAAGAAATCTTTGACGAGCAGCACAGTTAGCAAAGCCGGTTCTTTCAAAGTCTGGGGTCTTCTGCCTTTCTGTACCCTGTATCTCCAACACGCGGTCGAGGCCCAAGACTAGAGGGATAAGGCTTTTCTCGTTAACAGAAGGGCTGTGCCCAGAAGTTTGCATCCTACGTCGTACGTACGTCTCGTTCTCTGATCACTGCGACGTACAAATCACCTATGCGTTGCAGTGCTGCCGTTACGGTGTTGCACCTCAGTTTCCGGGGGCCTTGCCCGATCGTATTTACGCGAGCAAACCAGCCAATCAGCGTATAGCTACCCTTTTATTGTGCCTATGCCAGCTGAATCCATAGCGCTAGCGTGATTGTGCCAATACCAGACCAGCTGAGCAGGCTGCATCAGGTCCACAATTTCGGCAGGCCCCTGCCTCGTCCCGTGGAGCACCCACCAAGTGCCGGCATGAGGACTAGTGTATGTAGTGTATGCTGTATGTAGTGTATTGTATTGTGTCTGTGTGCGTGTTCGTGAGCGCCTGTGTTCAAGTGTCTTCATTGCATTCCCTTGATATTCAAAGCAGCCACGCAAAATAGATGGGACGAGGCTATTGGTATCTTCGAAGAGAACGTTTTTAACGGCTCTAGTGTAGTGTAGATGGCTATTCATTACCGCATGACGTCATGGGGACAGCAAGCTGATGCGCCACAAAGGATACGACCCAACAATTAATTTGCGGGTTCTGCAGCGGAGGTGTCAGCCTGTCGCAGCCTGGCGCAACATAAATGCCTACTTCCTGGTCCATCTACACTACACTACACTGCACTAAAGTACACTACTTGCGCCATCATCGTCGGGCCCGTTACAGTCGGCCAGTGACCATAAATGGAAAAGGACCTGCTCCAAAGATTTGGTCTTCATGAAGCCGTTCTGTTCAGGAAGGTTGGCTTTCTCTTGTCCATCCTCCCCGCCATCCTCGCTTGCTGCCGTTCCTGCACAGCCTTCCTGCCGGAACAAACAATATGAGCCTGCCCCTGCGGCTCATCTGTCATATCTCGCACAACGTAGTGGAGAAGAAGACGAGCCACGGCACCGGCGAGGGCGAGGCATGCGAGCGCGGAGAGACATGAGCGGTGCCTTTCTGTTTTGGACTAAGCTAGACAAGTGCGCTGGTATAACATGGGGGCTTTCACAATTATTGAAGCGCGCATGTGTTCCCGGAGCCTGTATCCGACACAGAGCATGCCAACCCCGAATTTCTGTGCCATCTGTAGTATGTTCCATGTTTGGCTTGGTCTGTGTTCGTGATCCGGCGGCACTGGCCACGCTATTTCCTTACTCCGTACAATTATTGGCCATGGATTCAATTTCTGTAATTCAGTTCAGACCCATTTTATGAAATGTATTCCGTCCGTATCAGCTCTCTTGACCATGTCCCAGCAACTCTCCTCTCCCGTGTGCCATCCCGATATCCAGGGCCGTCGCCGGTTGACATTCCGGCTAACCAGCAATTGCCCGTCTTCTACATATTTCTAGTGGTCATCTCGGCGACATTAAACTTGTATTCGTACCTTTTGTCACACTCTCTGCGACCCGCCCTTGTTATAAATATGGGTATATGGAATATAGATGTGTAGATGTACTATAATATACTAAAGTTTAAGGAGTGAAAAAGACATTATTGTGGAAAGTAAGAAGTTTAGATCAAATAATAACAGTTTTGATATGAAAGAACGATTTTTCTTTCCCCATGCCATTTTTGGTTCGTTCACTACTCAGCTGTTCCCCTCGATAATGCTGCGCGCTGCCTGGATGTGGTGTCTACCCCCCTTCTTCCTCCCTTCTCGGCGGCTCCTGTATGTAGATCGTCAGCGGACGCTACTAAAAAGACTACGAAATACGTACTCCGTAGTAGCATGCTAATTTTTCATAGGGGCGTGAAAAATAGGCGGTTAACAACTAATACTTCAAAACTAAAACACCGACACGAATAAGGCCAGTAGGGGCAAGCTGAACAGGCTACAATACCTCTCTTCTAGCTCCCGCAAAACTGGAACCAGCTGGACAAATCGACCGTTAAATGCCTTTTTCTTTTTTCCCTCTCATACCAACCCTTTCTCTCAGCTTGACTTTTGTCTGTTCCTCTATAATTCTATCATAGTTTTCCATTAATAAAAACAATCAGCTGCCTAAAGCAGAGATAGTAAAGATTGAGGCAATTAAAAGTGGGTGCCAAGGGTATCAACGTTTTATCACGCGAATTTGAAAAAATAAGATGCTATCAGCATCTGCCCCCACGGCCACACATATAATTTCTACATCTAGCCCGTGATCTTTTTATGCACATCATAAAATTATACTTTAGCTTCTACTCAAATCGCCATTTTTTAAGCTCACAGGCCACCCTTTATTATAAACGTAGCTGAACAAAGCCTACGTCCCCAGAAGCCCCTGAGAATGTGTCGACCCGGTACTGCCCGAGGAAACGCACCGAGTAGGAGCCGCATAGGCACCTTTTTTAGAATTTTACGGAGCAAAAATCTATTAATAATTAGGTCTATATTACAAGCTTAAAGATCTTGTCCTTTAAAAACTAATAAAAATCATCCGACTCGGTGATCCGAAAGCGCATAAAAACTCTGTGCAAAGGAAACTAGTTAGTCCTCTTACCGCATCGCATCGTCATAAAATTTACCTACCAAAGGCCTAATTCAATGTCACCAGCTGGTGCGTCAATGTGTCATTATTGTCACGATTTGGAGTCCCGACAAGGTATCTTTGTTTACATCAGCACATGGGTACACCTGCATTGGGTTGTGAATACCCGTGGATCTAGAATCTGCATCTCCGCGACATCACCGGCTTCATTTCATCTGCCAAGCCGAGTATCCCTCCAATCGATATCAATCAGCATGACGATCCTTTTACATTCCTTGGCTAGGAAGGGTGAGGTGTTTGTACTTCTGAAAGTCTTAACCTTATCTTAAGACGATGATTCATTCCAACACTACTCATCATGAAAGCTGAGCAGATGATGATGAAACGTTGATCTCATCCATGAGGTCATGAATCACCTCGGAATGGAAGGGAAGTAGGGATGGCGTTTTGGGATATTCAGAGAGGCCCCGGACTTGAAATGAAAGAAGAGAAAGGGAGGTTAGAAAAGTGTATAAATCCAAAGAGTTTCCACATAGATTGGAAGGAGACTCAAGGATCAATTTGATCATCAATAACGACCTACCCGTACCTTGACCACTTGATTTCACTTGAAGGTCCTTGTGACTTGCTTATTCTTTCCCTTGGAATTTCCCTAAATTCCATACTTCATCAACACTTGTTTGTAGGTGTTGAACATCATAGGGAAAAGGAAGAAATGAAATGTTTATATAAATCCGTAGAGTTCCTTACCGATTAAATAAGGACTTAAAGATCAATCTTGCTATTAATATTGGTATTATTTATTATATACTTTTTTAGTCACCGTGAAGTCTTTGTGAATTCGTTTATTCCTTTCCTTGGAATCCCCTTAGATTCTGTATCTATTCCTATACCTTTTCAGTACCTGTTTGTAGGTGCTGGTATTACACGTTGTCGACGCCGTTATCAATATCGCTGCCGATGCCGAAAATGCCATAGCGAGGTTAAAAAAGTTAATACACGATTATCATAATAACAGCTGCTTATCTCTTTTTTTACGCGACGCCATTACGATGTTATTATACACTACGGAGTAATATAACTAACTCGAATCGGATAAAGTACACTACGCATAGCGGGCGGTGAAGGCGCATCGGATAAAAAGTATCGCTGTCAAAAGGTACATAGATTCAGCCGATTTTCTATTGTAAAAGGTTCTCTACCTGGTCATCAATGACAAGCGTTTTGTGGGTCCGACTGACCTAGACTAAGGCCCAACCTGACTACTGAATCAGGCCCCAAACTAAGGCCAGCAAGCATCTGAACCTTTTAAGGTGCCAAAAGGTCACCGGCTTGTGACCCGCTTTTGATTTTACGGAACTTTAAGAAACAAAAGCATGTGACTTGCTATCCACATGTTCTTTACTAGCCAATGGCATCCTCAAAATATCAGACCTATATACATCGGGTAGCAATAAGCGTTCTGTTGCGTCCTGTCCTATGCTTTATATAACTTTATCTGCAAAAAATTACGAGAGTTAGCCACCGAGTTCGCCCTGTTTATATTGGTATTCTTCGCGAAACCAAATTATCTGTTATTTTGTAAAATTGACAAGTTTACTAGAGGCTAAGGTTCCACAGAAATCGCTGCGGAATGGATAAGCTATGTAAACCCCTAATTCAATATAGCCTTGAGTACTTGAATCTGCTCCAGTACGCTCGACCGACTAGTACCGCCTTTGGACGATTTTGCCTCAACACTCGTTTCATACTCGAATGCTTCCGCAATGTCTGCTGTGAACCGAGAATCAATGGCTTGCAGTTGCTCAAGGGTCAGTTTGTCCATCGAGATCTCTAGCTTTTCAGACAGTGCAACGACACGTCCAGAGATGTGGTGGGCCTCTCTGAACGGGCAATTCCTCCTCACCAACCATTCTGCGACATCCGTAGCTAGCATCGTTTTGTCCAAAGCAGCCTCCATCCGCTCTGGCCGCACCTTTAATGTAGACAGGACCCCATTGGCTATACCTAGACTATCCGACACAGTCTGAACCGAATCTAGCATAGGCTCCCACCCTTCCTGGAGATCCTTATTATAGCAAGAGGGCAAGCTTTTCAAAGTCTTCCGCGTGAATAGTTAGTAGCTACTCTCGATATACTCCTCTCACCCTCAGTCAAAAAAATTGGCTTCGATGTTGATACTAAGACTCACCATCATTAACCCAGCCATTTGACCGAAAGCACGGCCGGACTTGCCGCGCAAAAGCTCCAGCGAGTCCCCGTTAAATTTATTGGGCATTAAAGAACTCCCCGTAGAATAGGCGTCGGCCAACCGCACGAAACTGAACTCAGATGTCGAATAGATGATGAGGTCCTCAGCCCACCTACTAACGTGATTGGAGAAAATCGAGTTCCAGACCAAGAAGTCAAGAAGGAAATCGCGCTCCGCCGAAGTATTCATAGAGTTCAGCGTTATTCCGTTAAACCCAAGCTCCTCGGCCATCATATCTCGATCGATTCCAAATGGATTGCCAGCCAAAGCACCACAACCAAGTGGGCTGAGATTAACCCTTTCAAACACTTGGCGCAATCGCTCAAGATCCTGCTTGAACGCAGCAGCATATGACATAAGCCACTGAGAAAATCTGACTGGCTGGGCACGTTGGAGATGAGTGTATCCAGGCATGATGTAGTCGCTGGGGTTGTCAGTCAGCTAGAAGCTACTTTCGGCCAGAAGTGAAGTGTTAGGCTTACATTTCAGACTCGGCACGTGTGACAATGACTCTGAGAAATGCAACGAGTTGGCTGTCGATTTCGCGGATCCGATCACGTAACCACATGCGCATATCACAGACAACTTGCTCGTTGCGGCTGCGGCCTGTGTGCAGCTTACCCGCGATGTCCTTGCCGATGACCTCTCCTAAACGACGTTCGTTTGCCGTATGAATCTGGACCAATGTATTAGCCTCAAGAAGTCAAAAACAACTGAGTGGCCTCTCACATCTTCGTCATTCGGCATGATAACAAAAGTTCCCAGCTTCCATTCTTCCATCAATTGAAGCAAACCACGCTCAATTGTCTGAAACTCTTCTCCGCTAATGATGCCAGCCTTTGAGTTGGCTCTGGCAAAGGCAATCGATCCAAGGATATCTTCTTTGTAAAGAGCCTTGTCGTATCGGATGGAGGCATTGTACTTGTGCATGAGAGGATCAATAGCACCTGCGTACCGGGAGGTTAGTATGAACTTCAACCAAAGCTTCTTCCTTCATTCTCGAAATTTCGAACCTGTGAACCTGCCCCCCCAGAGCATGCCAGCTGCTGGGCCGTCCACCTTTTTCTCGGCCATGTTGGAAATATTTGTGAGTGGAGATTGTTGTAGTTTCAGGCCGCTGAAAGTTGATGGGATGGTTGAGACCAATGGACAATATGAGAGATTCTATTAAATTGGCGTTAAAAATCAAGGGCGTGAGTCATTGAGTCGAGAATTTTGCCGAGAACTTGAAGTTGGTTCGATTAGTCGAGGGCAGTCATGAAATTTTCGTGGGGTTGATACTGGCGTCATGCGTTACGTAAGGACCGGTTGTCAGCGTATGGGGCGCCTAGTACCGGAAATAAGGTGTCCCAGGCCCGAGATACACATATGGTACCAGAAATTAGGGTTGAATTTTTTTCAGGCTGCTGCAATGCTATTTGCACTACTCACGATAGAACCCTTACACTAGCCTATTGATACAGAAAGTTGCATACAACTAAGTACCCTCCTAGCCACCCGCAATGGCATTTGTCCCACCATTTTTTTATACAAAGAGCAACACCGCATTTCTCACAGCCAGCTCTAATCCTTGTCAAAGTAGTGCAGCTGTATATAAAGGCCGATTACGTGTAAAAAGCACATTCTTTCTCAAAAAAAACATGAGGGTCCCTATTTGCACACACCCATTTTCCTAGCGCGCACACAGATTCCCCACAGACCCACAATTCTCTATCAACTAGCCAATAATACTAAAAGTTCTTACTTTGTACGCGCTAGGGAAAATGGGTGTGTGCAAATAGGGACTCTCATATATACGTACGGAGGTCTCATGGGTAAGTTAGTCCGCCAGATAGTAAAAATCAACGCTAGTATGAAATCATACTAGCCAATAAAAAGTACAGCCTGCGATGTATAGTTTTAGCCTCGTGACCAAGCACGTCATATTATCTGGTTATAAGTAGAAACTCGAACACCGCTTGTTTTTTTTAGGGGAGATTTGCTTATCAAAAATATTAAAAAGCTTAATAAATCGATAAAATTATTGCTTTCGTTGATAAAAAAAAGCACGTTCGATCTCGAAGATGAAGTTCGAAGGTGCGGTACGCAGCTTACGATTAGTTAGATAAAAAAGGTATAAAGAGAATTTTCTTGAACAGTATCTTTGCAAAGCTATGCTATTTTAAGGAATATGTGGGCTTTTCGGTACGGTGTAAGGGACTACTAACTTACGCTGGCAACCGTCGTAAGATATATATATATATATTGAGAGCGAAGAGGGAAGTCCTCTGCTCTGGCCTTACAACACACCTACACTCACCAACACAAACACAACCACATGTCTGTAAAGGAGCCTAGGCCACCGGGCGGGGATCAGGAGGCACAGCGCCAGGGCGCCATACCGCCTCCCAG
>JADHKH010000052.1:0-28045 GCA_019925625.1 Graphilbum ipis-grandicollis
AGTCGTCGGCGTTGCGGGGGGTTTGTTGTAGCTGTTGGTAGAGGGCGTGGCGCCTTCGGGTGGTGAACGGGCAGTGGAGGAGAAGGTGTGGCGCCGTCTCGTAGCCACCGCCCGTCTTATTTATAAAATAACAAAATAAAGAATAGTTTTTATACTTTTTAATTTAAATTTTAAAAATATAATTTTAATTTTTTAATTTTTTAATTTTAATTTTTAAAACTATTAAATAAAATTTTTAATAATAAAATAAATATATTAAAGTTTTTTTATTTGTATTTAACGCATGATTAAACGCGCGATATTTATTAAAAAATACTTCGTTTATTAAAAAAACCGACGTTATTTCCGGTAAATTAAAACAGAAAAAGTTTTAAGCTTTTTTCGGTTAATGAACTTGTTAAACTCGTTTTAAATTAAACTTGAACAGATACCGTTACCCGCGTTTCGTTTAACGAACCAAAACTTTATATATTTAACTTAAGTCGTTAGTTGTTAATTATAAAGTATTTAGTTGAAAATTAGTATTATACTTTACTTTGCCTAGCATACTTTAAGCATTATTTAAAAAGTGTAATTATCGCCTCTTTTAAAATATCGCGTTATTTAATTTTAGTTGTCGATTAATTACCTCGGTAATTTTCAATACTTTCGTTATAATAACTAGGTTAACGTTAAAGTTGACTAATAATGGGTGACATTTACATTTTTATTTTTACATTAATAACTGGTAAGTTTTTAATTATTATCGAAATAGCTGTTTAAGTGAAAAAGCTATACGCCGGTGTTTTATAAACCAGTATTAAAAGTCGTCGTTTATGCAAAACTTTTTATATTTTGATAAAGCGACTATTTAATTCAATGCCGCGCCATCTTTAAACGTATAAAAACAAAGGTGCGTTTATTTATATTATAATTATTTCGAAATACGATATTAACTTACTTAAAGTGACTATACCGCCGTAATTACCGAGCGGCAAGCGTTATTTTTTAGTAATTTTTTTTATTAACTATATTTTTTTTAAGCCGGGCGATTTTTTATATTATATTGTCAAATCAATAAGTTATATATAACACTACTTTAAAATAATTACGAAATAAGTTAACGGTTATTTAAGTAAAACCTTTTCGTTATTTATTTATATAGTGTTTCGAAAAGGTTATTAAAATTAAATAAGACTTCGATAAAAATCAAAAACATATTTAATATATAAAGACAAAAAAGTTTCGATAAATTAATCTATTTTTTATTTAAAAAGTTCGTTTCCGTTTTTTTATTTTATTTTTTCGTTTAATTCTTATTTAACTATTAATAATTAGATTTTTTATCGGATTTAATTATTTAATAATTGTATTTTAATGGATATCCAGATTATTTATATAAATATTAATTTTTTTAATATCGTCGTTTATTAAAAATCTTTTTCACTTTTCACTTATTAAAGTTAATTTTTAAATCTAGCATAGGTATTTTTTGAACGTTTTTATCCGGGGTTATATTTTTAAATGGGCTATTAAAAAAACGTTATATATTTAATCGTACTTTTAATAAAGTAATCCGGTATACTTATAAATCGACTTTATTTATGTAAGAGAACGGCCGTAGGTCGTCACGTGCGTGGCACAAGATGTAAGAGAGCAGTATGTGAGGTGAGAAATAGACTTTTGCTTACCGACCCATCTGCGAAGAGCCGGCAAGGGCTCGCGACTATATAGCGAGTCCGGACAGATGGAAGGCGCTCCCGCGTCCTGTTGCCGGGAGCGTAGCGTAAAGACGGCGCGGCGCTAACGGTGCGCCAGCGCAGTACTCCCGGCAGGCCTTCGGCGAGAGGCCGCCCATCTATCCTAAGAACTAATATACAAGACTGCACGTGGGCCAGGGCACGCGTAACAGGGATGAGTGGAGTGGGTCACGTGCAGGCAGTAGGTAGTCCTTTACAAAAATTTATGCTAATGCCTTTTTTAACCCGTTTTAATAATTTTACCAGCTTTTTAATTTTCAAACTACATTAAGTAAAAAGTTTTATATTGTCAGTTTTTATAATGCTTACGTTTTCGAAAAGCATTATTAATTAAGTCAGTTTTACCCGCTCGGTTTTTTGAGAATAAAATCGAACGAAAAAATATATATATCTTAACGAGCTTGTTTGCCAGTAAATACGATTGACTGTATAAATGTTTAAAGATTTTAATAGTTAAATAAAACTCCAATAAAGTGTTTATAACCTTTTATATAATAACGCTATTATTTATAAAAATTATAATAATAACTACTAATTTTTATCGGGTGTTTTATAATTACATTCAGCTTTTTTAAATTATCGGGATTAAAACGTTATAAAGTCATATGTATTTTTTTTATTCAGTTATAATAAAATTCCCGCCATTACCTTATTAAAGGCATTATATTTTAGACGGATCGGGCGTAAAAGATTATAATACCGAAATAAAAGTACTCGAAAAAATGCATTCTTAAATTGTTAAAAAGCCCGCTGCTTTATAAGCTTATTAATAAAAAATTTTAACTTTCGTCTTTTTTTTAAATTTACTAATTGTTAATTTAAAGGCCGTGTTAATTTTATAAAGCTAAGTATAAACCTTTAGTAAAAATTATAAAGTTTTAAAAAAATAAATATCGGTATAAGTTTTTAACGGCTTTTATTTTTATACCGTCCGTATCCGTTTGAAGTTTATTTTTACCTTAATATTTAAAAGGAGGAACCTTAAAAAGCTATCCTTATTTTAAAAAAGGTGCATTTTTTCGGGTTAAGGTAAAAGGCTGGCGTCCCGCAATTTATTTAGAATTTATCGCAATTACCTCATATGTTTTTAAAATCTACTAGTGTTTTGTTTAAATGTATAATACAATTTACATTTTATAAGCCGTAAAAGGCATTGTTAATATAACTTTAAAATATTATAAATATATTACTTAACTTAAACGGTATAATTAAGTATTTATAATAACTATACCTGGTCCGGAAAGCCGTCTTTAATTTATTTTTTAATAGTACAAAAATTCGATAATAAGCTTCTTTTACATTTAACTTTAAAAACATTTTGGCTCTAATAGTTCGGTTTAAAATTTTAATGATTGAAAAAAGTGCGTATTTATTTTTAATTATAATGCCGTTAAATGCCCGGTAATTTACGTAAAGTCGTAAACTGCCATCCTTTTTATTTTAAAAAAGGATAAGTATAGTCGCTAAGCTTTTTGATTTTTAAATCTAGCCTGTTTTTAAAGCCTTTATACTCTTTTCAAACTTCTAGTTTTTTTTAAAAAAAGGTATATACGGTTATAAAACGGCACCTTTCCTTTTTTTTAAATCCATAACGTGACTTACATTGATATTGTTAATTAAAAATGAAGCGTTTTTTATGTTAAAATATATTTAAGTAGTTTTTTAATCTTTTTTAGATTTTTAAAAAAAAAATTTAACCTCGTAGCTTTTTTAACAACCCTTTTTCATTCTTATTGAATAAGGGCAACTATTTTTCCATTATTATTTTATATACCACCCGATTTGTTTTTAATTTATGAAAAAACTTTTACTTTAATTTTATATGTTTAAACCTTTTATTGTTAAAATTTAACATATTATAATATTAATTAAAAGTTGGTATTTTTAATAACAATAAAAGCCTATTAGCCAGCCGGTTAAATCGCAAAAAAATACCGAATAAATCGCTTTTTCGAACTTCGTAAATTTTTTATAATTAGTAACACTTCTCGTATCTTAAAAACAAAAAGGTGCAAGTTTTCAATCGTTCGAATTTTAAACAACTATTTAAGCATACACGAAATTATCGATAAACCATACGTATTTATAAACTTTCGGCTGACTAAGTTATAAACCGATTATACATTTAAGGCCACTTAAATAAAAAAATTGTTTACATTTTATATCGGTCTAAATACCCGGACACCGGCATCAATATAACGGCTAGTTAAATAAAGGCGTCGTAAATAAAAGCGTTTACGACGTTATTAAGCTTTTTACCGGTTTTCATAAAGCTTTTCCGTCGTTAACGTAGGTAATACCTTTAGTTTTTTTACTTTGCGAACGCGACATTGAAAGGTATTGTGTCTTTTTTTATCAATAGTAATATACGATATCTTTATTATATCTTTCTTACTTATTTTATTTAAATCCGCCGTTTTCTTTCTTGTTAATAGTCTTACGTTGCAAATTAAAAAACTTACGTGTAACGTACTTTTTTCGTTTACTTCGTTTTCAATCCGAATGTTTTAAAACTGATGAAAAACCTCGCCCGAAGTGTTTTTTTATCGGTCGGTTTTACTTATTTAACGCTTTTTAAAATTAATTAACACACTTTAACAATTTACAACGTTTAATGCTAAAATATAATCATTCACTCGCCAAGGCCAACCGAACCTTTAAATTTAAAGTAAAAAGGAAAGCTGTTAACTTTTATTAATTAAAAATCTGTCACGACTTGGAGTGGCGCCTTTAAACTTCTATACTATTACGTCAACAGTGCCCGAAGAATGCCTAGGGACTGTTACATCTTGGAAGTCACGTCTACTCACTACTACACAAACGCTACATACGCATACGCATAGGCCAAGAGTCTGTGGTATCCCTTCGCCTCAGAGATCAGCATCACTAGCATTCTCTTCCCCGCACATCGACGTCACAATGATGAGGGAATCGAGATGGAATCTCGGCACATTGGAAGTGTAGTGCAGGAGGACAAGAGAGGGAAAGGGGAGAAAGGAAATGTCTATATAAATCCGCAGAGTTCCCTCACTAATTAGATGGGGACTCAAGGATCAATCTTGCTATGAATCTTGGTATTAGCCATCATGTACCTTTTCCAGTCACTTTGAAGTCTTTGTGAATTCACTTATTCCTTTCCTTGGAATCCCCTTAGACTCTTATCTATTCTTATACCTTATCAGTACTTGTCTGTAGGTGCTGGTATTACAAATACGCCGTTAAAATATAACGTAAATAAGGTTCGTTACTTCGTCGAACCGGCGGTTCGCCGGGCATTACCGGTAATGTCGGCGGTATATACGACTAGCCTTCGTTTTCGTTAAAAACGTATATAGTTATAATAACGGCTTTAATCGATATGTTGATAAATTAAAAAAGATAAATATAAATAAAAAAAATTAATTTATAAATTTAATTAAAGTTAATAAAAAAATAAACGTTTTTATTAACGAAATAAAAACACGATTCATATATTCGTCACTTTATCGGTATTTATTATAATAACGTTTTTTAAAACCGTTGATATAAAAGACCTATATTAAAACAGTCCGAAAACAGTATAAATACGAACCCATACTGTATAGTGACACTGTGTGTGGAGTTTGTATTTACATCGCGCTTAACGGATCATAGCATCGACCTAGAAGGGGCTTCATAGGCACCTCCGAGGGACCTCGTAGGTCCCTCGACGGGTCCGCGCGGGTGCCGCGTAGGGACCTTGTGGGAGGGTCTCCCTCAAGGTCCACTTTAGGGGCAGCAGTAGTCTCGTCGTTATATAGGCAGTTGCCGCGCCACTCGAGAGTGACGGGGCAAGTAGTCTTTGTACACTTTATAACCTACCTTTTGAAAATATACTGTTAAATCCTTACTTTTTGATTTTTATCTTGTCTTTTCTATTACACGTACCTTTTTTTATTTCGAAAAGACATTTAATCTTTTATAAAAGACTACCTACTGCTTGCACGTGACCCACTCCACTCATTCCTATTACGCGTGCCCTAGCCCACGTGCAGTCTTGTATATTACTTTTTAGGTTAGATGGGCGGCCTCTCGCCGAAGGCCTGTCAGGAGTACTGCGCCGGCGCACCGATAGCGCCACGCCGTCTTTACGCTACGCTCCCGGCAACAGGACGCGAGAGCGCCTTCCATCTGTCCGGGCTCGCTATGTAGTCGCGAGCCCTCGCCGGCTCTTCGCAGATGGGTCAGTAAGCAAAAGTCTATTCCTCACCTTACATACTGCTGTTTTACATCTTGTGCCACGCACGTGACGACCTACGGCCGTTCTTTTACATCTTTAATCGATATAAAGATTTTAAAGTGCGTTTTATTTAAGGCCTCGATACAACTGTTAAAGTTGTTAAAGTTGGCATTTAATTCGATATGCTCGTCGAAATAATTAAGCAAAGGCAGGCGTATGAAATACGCGTAAACTTTTTAAAAAAACCCAATAATGGCTTTATAATACGACTAACTATACTTTAGCTGGTTTGAAATATAAAGGCGGCCTTTCGTTAAATACCTACCTGGTTTTTTAATTAATTTTTGAATGTCTTTAAAATCGTTGTTATAAAATAACTATAAAAAAAGATTAATAAAAGTAGGTTTCCTTATTCGAAACATATCGAAGAACTTCGCGTCGGCCAGGTTTATAATAGCCGCGACATATTTACGGCTTTTTTTCTTTTTCAGAAGGTACAAAGCAGATTTTCAGTCAAGTATCTTTCGGACTTTATGCTGAAACTACAAGCTCTGAAAAAATTATGGGGCGCGCTAAACCTAAAAGGGAAAAACAGACTTGAAATGAGTCGTAACTGGCTCACTGGATCAGGCCCCTAGTCTCGTAGATGATTGTAGCCAACCCCCCCCCCAAAAAGGCTATCACGTGCAACCCCTCATATCTCTTGGAACCCCACTACACGGTTTTCCTTCCATCCTTCCTTTGAATAAGCTATAGCCTTGTTTGCCGCGCTTTCTCAAACTGGACAAATTGAAGGCCTATCAAGAAACATTGGGTTAGCAAGCGCTGCTTAAGACGACTACTCATGTGTATGCGAGGGCGGTGCGGGAAGTAATTGATTTCGTCAACCGTTGCTGCTAATTATCGTCGTCGTGTTCACCAGCTCGCCAAATATTATCGGCACGGCCTTGTTTTCGTACCACCGGCTACTCCCGCATTGATTTCGCCAATATCGCCTAGATCTCGACTTCATCGACAGTTTGACTCAGCGCAGTTCCGACAGTACAGGCTTAGCCATCGGTGGACTCGGTGGACTCTTATATTGGAACGGCATACTGCCAAACTCGGTTATTTTTCGCTCTGGTACCAAGAACGGGTGACCTCAGACGGAGTTGCTTACGCGTTTTCGCAAATATTGGTCCCCGGCGGAGATTACCTTCCGAGAGACAGTTTTTGCGAGAATACTCTTGCGTGGCGCTTTATCCCGTGCTGTCACTGTCCGTCCCCCGTTAAGACTTTACGTGACAGGCAATATGCCGCCGGCGGGTTTAAATAATCAGCAGCGGATGGCACTGTTGCAATTTATGCAAGCAACCGGAGCTACGGAGAAGGTGGCATTAAAGGTGAGTCGAGACGTGGTAATATCCAAAATCAAACGTCAAACATCAAAACAGCTACAAAAGACACGAGCACTGGAACCATAAGAAGAAAGGGAACCGCAATTATTTTCAGCGGTCTAAGGGACTTACTGCTATTTCTGGATGCCACCTGGCGCATCAAGCAAGAACAAGTTGATGCCGTGGAGTTTCAAAATCGAGGCTGCAAAACAGCCAGCGTATATTCAGCCGGAGTTCTCGACAAGACTTGCCAATTGATGAAGTGGCCAGTCATCTAGTCAGTCCATATTTTGCACCTGCTTCGTTAATGGAGTTTATCAGCGGATTTGGCGGATGGGCTGGTTGCATATCGGTATTCGGCCCTATTCGAACGGACCAGCAACCAAATTACTACTCCCCAATTGTCCCACTGAGAAAAGCCGTAAAGCAGAGCACCAACACCACCCCTGTTCCGCTTATTATTCATTTTCTTTCCATGCTGGTTTCCCCTTACGTGCCTGGGCCGATTTAAGGTGGCCCTCTGTTTTTGAAGACGTTGCTATTGCAGTTCAAAACAAACGGGGCTAATGGCTGATTTGAACTAAACAGGTCTTAAAGAACGCCAGTTTCAGACTGGATCTAGCAGCCGACTCGTAAGTGGCTTTTTTTTAGTCTTTTTAGCCTTATTCTTGGTTGTTCTTTTATCACATCGTTCGGTTTTGTTTTATTCCCTCTTGTGTCTGTTACTTCGCCTAGCCTCCACTTGTCCACGCCCAAGTGTTCTCTTCGGCACAGCCCCTTGCAGAGAACTGATAGTCACTATCGGCTGCCTTTATTTGATGCTAGTGGCCAGTTGAGCAAAGTTACTGGGTAGAGCACTATTGAACCTAGAGAGGTGTGGGGGGACCACCCTGGGACTGCCTAGGAATTTTTAATGCTTCTGTGGCATCGTCGAAACAAGGCGATTGTCTTCCCAGTAAAAAAGAAGATCGGGATATATCGCCTGTGCATCTGCAGACGATAAAATCAACTAGCTGGTTGTGTGTGCATCAAATAACCTCGAGCCCGAAAGGCATCAGAGCCTAAATCCATATTAAGCTGCCCACTGATCTCGCCTTTTGACCGGATTGCAAACCGCGCGGGTCCGAGCAGTCAAGTCGTGAGTTATCATATTTGCGTACCTTGACCAGTTATGATCATGTTTGGTTGGATTGAAAAAGAAGCGTCACTAATGGGTGCAGGTACAGCGTTTCTGCCTTGGAGTGCAACACAACTAATGTCAAGTGTTGGCATTCAAGCAAGACTGTCACAGCTGGTGAAGGCGGTAATGACAAAAATAGCCATTATACACAATATCGGCAGCTGAAACTATGGGGTTTGATGTTAAGCGCATTTTCCGGACGGCATCCAAAGATGGGCAGGCGAGAGTAGACGCAACAGAGAACAGCCCAATTGGAGATAGCACGCCGTACCAGAAGAGCAGTAACAGCTCTATTCACAGCCTTAACCTCGTCGCAAAGGAAATCCGACAAAAACCTTCAAAAATGATCAGAGAACTGGATTCCGGGGGGTATGAAGCATCAAATGCGAGACGCGCCCAAGTTGTTCGCGATTCCTGTTTTGGGGGGGCAAGAATCTCTTAGCCATACCCTTGAGGACAAGGCCCTTTATTACTATCTTTCTCAAGCTGAACTTTGATTTGCCTTTATATTTTCTTTAGCTTTCCTTTTTCTTTTTCCTGCTTTACTTGTTTTCATGACTTCCTTTCTACGTTGCTAACGCCTTTATTTTAGGTACTTCAACAGCCTCACGGCCGGATCTTCTACCAACAGCAGCTCACTGTCTTTAGAGACAAAGCTCGGTAAAATGTTTGACGAGCTTAGAAGTATGTGGAGCAGTTTTATTTTTCGGCCCGTTGGTTTCCAGCGAAGCCTTTTACTTAGTCGGCTACTAACTTACTCAACCTAGATCCAGATGATGATGCAAAGGATGCTCTGGGAGCAGAATCTACGATGAACTATCTCACTTCCCTTGGTCTGAATCCAGAGAGTGGGGAGATTTTTACGGCCCTCGAGCTTGTTAAGGCACCAAATTTTGGTGAAATCACCCGGAACGGTTATATAGATGGATGGAAAGCGACTATGTGAGTATCTTACATATTTGTTATTTATATTTCTTTTGCTGCCGTACTGACTGTTGTGTTCATCAGGGTGAACGCAACAAAGGCGGACCACGAGAAGTATATATCCAGGCTTGTACGGCAATTTTCTTCCGACCCTTCATACTTCAAACAGGTCTACCGATATACCTTTGTTGCTGGAAAAGAGGCCAACCAACGATCCATGAGCTTGGATAATGCTATTGAGTTCTGGCGTGTTTTATTTGCGCCACCCGGGCAGCCATGGAAGTCGGCTTCTCGCGACAACTGGATCGATATTTGGATCGAGTTTTTGCAAGAGAAGTGGACGCGGTCCGTCAACCGAGACATGTGGAACCAGACACTGGAGTTTGCCACGAAGAGTATGGCGGATGACACACTGTCATTCTGGAATGAAGACGGTGCCTGGCCTAGTGTCATCGACGACTTCGTAACCTGGTGCCGAGCGCACGGGATAGGAAGCAAAGATGCCATGCAAACTGATGCTTGAAATTATTTGACGGCCAAATGCCCGTTTGGTTGTAAAAAAAGAATACTCTTTAGCTAGTTATCTACACCAAACTCACAGTGGAATTAGTACTCTGTGTATTTCTTGTCCCCCTTTTTATTTGCATTACAATAATAACAAGTGGCAGGGGTTTTCATTTGCTACTAAACACATACTCAGAATCATCGTCCACACAATCTATGCTACAAGAACAATGCTCATCGATCTGCTTCCTTTTGGACCTTTTTTTAGCAAATGCATCAAAGCATATAATCTAGTTGTGAATTCCCAGATCACGTTCTTTCGAAAGCAGACGACCATAAAATTTCGCCGTATCGTGGCAGATTTCCCAGCTTGTTGTCACCTAACTGTACGCAAGACGAGCGTACAACTCTCGGATCTAGAGCCAGCGTAGACCGTACTGCCTCTTGTGACGTGGCGCTCCCGTCAAAGCGCATGACGAAATAATGCCCACGATAATGTCGCGCCTGGTGTTTGGTCACCGGTCGAGGAAGGGAAAAAACGCCCCAGTTTGCAATAGCGCGAACAACGCCGCCGCGACGCAGAACAAGCTGGCCGGTCGTAAGAACAATCCTGTATACACGTTAGTAAGTTGTGTTTCAAGAGAAGCGTTCCTGTCTTGTGATTGCTTTCTCGCAACCAGCTCGAGTCCTGGTGGTTCGTGTTTCTTTCCCTTACTCTTTGATCTCCGCCAGGTTGCCCGGCCGAATCTGATTTCTTGGGTTAGCTTAGTTCCCTATATTGTACAAGTGATAATAAATCTGTCAATCAACCACACACTCACGGTGCCTTTACTTACAATTCCTATCAATTCATACAGCATTTTGAAGTGGATTTTGCTACTGCATGTTTACTTGTCATGTTTTAATATAATACACCATGGTATCAAAATATTGCAATAGCGCTTTACGGAGAATATGTTTTTTCCGAAACCCCCCACTAAACACAAGTGAAAGTGTGACGGAGGAGGTGGGGATGGCACGTGACTGGTGCATACATAGATATCCCTCGCAACGCGAAAAGTACACACATCATCCGGACTCACGTGCCATACCTCAGACAGAATGAAAGTGGAGTCTGTTTTCAACGCACGTCTGAGCTTGCTTCACCGCTTAACTTTTATGTACTTTTTTACCTTTATAAAAAAAGGTACAAACAACATTCGCGGCCCACTAACAGTTAAAATTGTAAACTTTACAACCTTCACCTTAATACGACGTATAACGTATATAATATTTTTATTAATTTATAAAGGATTTTAAAAATAAATTTGTAACGGGCTGCGCCCATGAAGGGCCTCGACTGCACTCGGCCGATTGTTTCTCCTGCTGAGCACGTGCTAGCCGGCGCACGTGCCACAGCCTTGAGCCCTTATTTATGTTATTTCACGACACAGGGATATTTGACTTCTTTTTCTCTCTTTCTGTAATGCGTTCCTATTGATAGATACGGCATTAGTCAGTTGAATACACTCGCCATTGACCCCTTACAAATGTTAACTATTATATACTTTTTATCACTTTTAATTAAACTACCTTTTTTCACTTTAAAGTCTTTATAGCTTTTTTATTTTTTTTATGTCCCTTTAGATTTTACATTCATTTTTATACCTTAATAGTACTTATTTGTAAATGCTGTGTATCGATCGCAATAGTTTTAAAAACCGCGAAATCTCGCGCAATTAAAGTGATAAAAACACCAGTATTCGTATAAAAATAATGAATAGCATCATTTATAAAAGATTCTTTCTCTGGGTGCGTTGCCATTTTTTTCTCATTTATTATGAATTATTGAAGGTGAAATTTTACATTTCCGGTCCATTAGGTTCGGTGTTTCATTAAGGTGCGGAGCACCAGATTAAGTGGTGCGCTTTTACAAAGCGCGTCGCATAAGTGGGGCGTAGCACGGGTATCCAACCTTTTTCACCACCAGCACCATTAAAGGCTCAAGCTACCGCCTAAAAAACTACTTGTTATGATGCCATTGCCACTGCTAGCTTTAATCAAGGACTAGCCCTTTCCATTTATCCAAACCCGAGAACCGTGTTCTGGTGCAAGCAGCTTAAGATTTTCCCACTATGTCTTTGTTCGGAGACGACATAATGGAAACTCCGTCGATGGAATCCTCTCGGCACGTCTTGTTTAATAATGAAATACCCGGAACGCAATCAGAAAACGGAGGCTGTTTATTCGACAATGACGATCTACGCAATGATGCTAAATCACCGTGGGACATACCGTCGCCGCGCAAAACCAGAAACCGTGCTGCCCTCCTCCACAACCTTCTTCCTCAACACAATGCACCGAAACTGTATGCCGAAATTTTCCGCGCAGCGCTAGATGAATACGCGGAAAACGACGAACTGCCTACTGGAGCTGTCTCCCGTTTATTGGCAGCGACGAAGCTGGGCGCTGATCAGCAGGTCAAAATATTTAACCTTGTTGCGCCGAGTGATAGCGTTACCACGAAGCTGGGTTTAAATGAGTTTAACGTCTTTCTCGCTTTGATAGGATTGGCTCAGGAAGGTGAAAGTATCAGCCTAGATGCTGTTGATGAGCGCAGAAGAGGCAAGCTACTCGGTCAATGATCGATTTCTGTCAGAGTCCGCAAGTTTTTCTGTCTCTTCCCCTAGCTGACAGGTGTCATTATTTCCGGGATTAGACCTTCCTATTCCAAAGATTGACGCCGTTTATTTACCTAAGCACGAATCGGCTAGAAACGGACCAAGAACAACGGTGCAAGGGTTTACACGAAGTCCGCCTACCAATGAGAACATGATAAGCTCAAGCACACTCGGTGGAAATTCTCCAGAAGGAGAGGACCCCTGGTCTTCAGATACGTACAGCGGGTTCCGGCAATCTAATTCTGGAAGTGACTCCCAAGTTCACGGCACATACAATGGTGAAAACGGGTATTTTACCTTCAATTCATCTGCGCAAGCCATTCCAGCCAAGGTGACTTCGAATTTTATGGCCACTCCGTCTCCTGTTGAGAGAAGTGATGATAGAGGCGAGGTCAGAACCGACTTGGGAGCCACCGAAAGACAAAGAACCACATACGACAATTTGAGAGAACCAAATTCCGACGACGCTTGGGGAAAGTACGGTGGTGCCAATGCTGCTGGTATCTCTAACGGAGCTGGGTTTGGAGATCCCACGTCTGCTGGTGGTGATGCCGACATTGGCGACATGGGTGACCATTTGGCGGAAGAGCCCGCTACTCGACGCATGTCTAGAACCATAGGAAATGGTCGGACTGGAATTTTAAATGAAGAGACTGTCACTGTGAAACTCATCCCTGAGAAGGAGGGCATGTTCTTGTTCCAGCACCATAACTACGAGGTGACGAGTTCTCTCAGAGGAAGTAAAGTTATCCGAAGATACAGTGATTTCGTATGGCTCTGGGAATGCCTACACAAGCGGTATCCCTTTCGCATGCTTCCACTGCTACCTCCAAAGCGTGTTGCAGGTAAGTTTCTGGCGATGAGGTTTAAATTTTACAGCATACTGTCTAGGTGGTATTAACATTTGACATTCGAGTCAATGGAAATCATCTTTCAAATGATGGTGCCTTTTTGGAGAAGCGCAGAAGAGGCCTCGCCCGATTTCTCAACGCTCTGGCCAGGCACCCGATCCTAAGCACAGAACAGCTTTCTGTTATGTTTTTGACAGTTCCAACAGTACGATCTCCTTCATTGCAGTTTCCAACCCCAACTGATATCTTGTTTATATTAATGCAGTGTTTGCCTTCGTGTAGGAACTTTCTGTTTGGCGAAAACAGGCCACAATTTCTGTACAGGATGAGTTTACCGGTCGCCCTTTACCAATAGGTCTTGAACAGTCGCTCTCTCCGCACCTCAACGAACTTTTTGAGCGGACTCGATCGGCCGTAAGACGATCGGCTGATATATACATAACGACATGCAATATCATGGACCGGCTCGTCAAGCGCGGCGAGGGTGTTGCAAATGACCATGCGCGCATGGCTGTCTCGCTCCAGAGTTTGATCGAGACCAATATAGACGCATATGCCTCTGATACGAATGATGTCCCCCTGTTGAACGATGGACTTTTGGCAATGAGTAAGCATTTACGGACCGGGCAGGCCCTTATGGAAGACGAAGCCAAGGCATGGGACGCAGGTGTCTTGGAAGATCTGAAGCGACAACGGGATGCTCTTGTTAGCCTGTGTGATCTCTTTGAAAGAAGAGAGCGACTGGATCGGGACAATATTCCCAACCTAGAGCGCCACATTCAGCACAATGAAAGTAAACTGGTAATAATGCGCGCCAAGCCAGAAGGGATGGTCAAGCCAGGAGAGATTGAAAAGACAGTCCAGGCTATCATCAAGGTACGGACACCAGTTATTCTATGTCTTTTTGATATGCATCTGTCCTATAGGTTACCACTAACTGCCTCTTCTTGAAGGACAAAGAATCAATTGTCAATCAGCACAATCGTTCTGTTTTCGTCAAGGAGTGCCTGAAGGACGAGCTTCTTCATTTTCAGACCACACAATACCACGTCTCCCGCTGGAGCCGAGACTGGGCGCAGGAGCGCGTCAAGTACTCGGAAATGTTGGCTGAAAACTGGCGCCGGCTGTTGGATGAACTTGACCGTATACCCCTGGGAGACTAAAGGAAACGCTTGGTGACATTCGTGAAATCTCCCATTACCGAGCTTATGTCGGGGTGTTGGGGTGAGGGTATTGCTCTGGGTATTACTATCCCGTCAATCCCTCAGAACAGCCAAAGGGTTCTTCTTTGCATAGTTTTGTTTTCGTGCAGTTTTTTTTATTGCTGACATGACAGCGGGTGCAGTTTTGTGTGTGGTTGGTTTATTATGTTTCTCATGTTCAGTTTTTTCGATTTCTATTGTACACTGCTTCCCCTGTCTATTATTTTTCGTCTTATTTAGTAAGGTGCCCTCCATAATACACTATTTCCTACATGTCTTACATAAATATGAGTGCGGATATACTAAAGCTGATTTTTAGCAAAAATAGTAGCATGAGAAAGGATGGTTGGTACATGAAGACCTAAGGCCTGATTCAGTGAGCCAGTTACGACTCAGTCAAGGTTGTTCCCCATAAAATAAACTGGGTCTAAGTATACTGAGAAAGCGACATTTAAATATACGAGTTTCACGACTGCGAAGTACACTAGTACCAACATTCTTTTGCGACGGTGGATTATGACAAGCTTTAAACTGCCTTCCATCCGATGTTATATATGTATATAAACCGGCACTGTGTACGTGTTTTTACACGTAAAGGCGCGTTTTTTTTAATGAAACAAGGTGGAAAATAATAAAAAAGAATAAATTTTTTTTGTCGTAATCACTTTAAAACAAACACTTTAACGATATAAAAGAAAAGCTTCAAGCTAACCCCGGGCCATCTTTAAAATCCCCGAGTCGTAAGCCTAAGTTGTTGAGTTTCTGCTTTTTTTAATTCTTTTAATTTTTTCAGTTCCTTTTTAAATTTAAAATCTTTAACGAAAAAAGTATATATTTTACTACACTTAAACGGCTCAGTGAGCCCCCTTTCGTTAATAACTATAAAACGAGCCGGTTATTTATTTGATATTTTATCGGACATATCGAGCTACGAAGATTCGCCGGTTAAAAAAAAAGCAGTCGAAAAAGTGCCAAATACGTTTTTTTCATCCGTCGACGTATCGCGAGCCGTTTTACAGAAACATTCGAGCTTTATTTGAAGCGAGCTTAATAGTTAAGTTTTTACTACTTTAACGCAAGCCTCGACAACCGTAAAAGATGAAAAACGCGACAATCCACCCGTGAAAAACACTTTACGCGTTACGCCGCGTATTAAGCCTTTATTTAAGCTTTTTTAAGTTATATTTTTTTAAAATAACGTATGAAGTTATAAAATGGTTTATAAATTGTAAAAAAAAGGCTTTTTAATAGTAAAAAGCGGTTTATTATAACATCGGTATAAACTTGCGCAGTCGCGCTTTGTTAAAGTATATAGCCGAAGTATTTTTAAACGTTTTTAACTATTTATAATAAATATAATAACGAAAAAAAACGATATCGTAAATAAAAACTTATCGCCAAGCTTTTTAATATTTTTATAACGGGTGCCGAATCGGTTTAATTAAGCACATTAATAAACGTAAAAACGTATAACATAAAATGAAGTATAATATAATTATACAAAAGCTAAGTACACAAGTCAAAGTGGGCGCCCCTCCGTAGTTATAAAGGTCTCGCCGGTTAATCGGGCGCCAACCCCTTCTTAGTGTGCCACGCATCCTTTGGTTATTTGGTCAGCTATCGGCGGTCAGTCTCCGTTTAATTAAACGGGGATTGACACGATGCTTTTTTTTTGAAACCGGGCTAGTTTTTTTAATATATTGGCGGGCTTTTTTATTATTATATATTTCGTTTTTTTTTATTTACGTTAGCTTATAACTTTAAGCTATAAGTATACGTAGGCTTTTAACCCGTTACATTACTTCCTTTCCCCCTCGTTTTCACGGTCGGTGGCCTACGGCACGGTTAAAAGTGTGGCTTTATATTTAGCCAACGTCGCGGTATTATAACATTTCCGCCATGGCTTTCACGTTAGTCGCGTATAGCCTTTTTAATACACGAGCACTCGATACCTTTTGCCTTACCGTTTATAATTAAAGATGCGCTCGATCTCGTATTATCGTGGTCTTCGACGGCGAGCGAAGGCGGTTTTAGGAACCGTTGATGCTGACTAAGGAGGGGTCGTTGATTACCCGTTTAATCAGCTCGACATAAAAGACCGGGTGTATTTTTAGCAGCGTGTTAAACTTTACCGCGTGTGATTCGATCACCTCGATAACTCGGTAAGGTAAAGCGACCTAGTCGAGCTTTTTAAACGGCTTTATAGTGGACATATTTCGTAGTCGTAATAACACTTTATTGTTAATTTAATATCGTTTTACGGTTAATCGGCGTTTATTAACGTATCAAGCTTGTTATTTTTACGTTTTTATTATGGCTGTTTTAACGTAGGTTACGGCTTTTTTTTGAACGATTCGTTTATTTTTATTTTATATAAGAAAGTTAGTTTTATATTTGATTAAAGGCTCGGTGCCCGGTTATAACGGATTTTTCGGTTTTTTACGTTACGTGAATAATTTAACAAGCGTAAAGTCTTTTTTACACGTTTAATTAAACGAGGTTGCGATATTTTTCGTATAAAGCTTTACAACTTGGCGTTTTTAATAAAAAATATTAGTGAAGTCGAATAATATTTGGCTTTTTAACTAAAATGATTATATTCTAATGTAACAGGTGCCGGGGCGGTTTAATTAAACATACAAATAAGCGTAAAAGCGTATATTATAAAATAAAGAATAATATAATTATATAAAAGTTAAGTATATAAATTAAAATGGGTGCTTTTATATAATTATGAACGGTTTCGCCGTTTAATCGAGCGCTAACCTTTTTTCGGTGTGCCACGCGTTTTTTAATTGTTTAGTCGGTTATCGGCGGTTAATTTCCGTTTAATTAAACGGGAAAGAACCCGATGTTTTTTTCCTTTGAAACTGGGCTAGCTTTTTCAGCAAGTTGGCGAGCCCCCTTTGTTATTATACACTTCGTCTTTTTTTTATTGGCCGCTTATGTCAGCTTATGGCCCTAGGCCTTAAGCATACGCGGGCCTTTAGCCTATTACATATATAAAATTATATAATACGATAAAAAGGTAACTTTTAAATTATAACACTCTTTAATCACTTTTAAGCCATTGTTAATGCAATCGTATAAAAGTTTATAAACGCGACTTCAAATCGTGACAATTATACCCTTTTTATAATAAACGATCTCGGTTATTTTAAAGTAAACGGGAAATAGTTAAAATTTCGAAAAAACGGTTTAACTTTTAACTTTTTTAAAAACGTACAAATAATTTTATACGTTTAAATGCTTTTATTAAAATTTGATATAAAATAAAAGTTTTATTAAATAAACGGTTAATCGCGAAATAATACCGGACAAATTGTCTTTCAACTTTCCTTAAATCGATTATAATTAAAAACACACTTCGCACTTTTTAAACTTAAAGCTGTAAGTTAATTATTATACAAATACCGGGAACTTGTTTAAGTCGGTAAAGGATTATTAATAACCTTTACTCGTCCGTATAATCATTATTAATTGAGTTATAAACAGACTAAGAATTTAAAGTCACTGAAATAGTAAAGTTAACTGATTTTTTATATTTACTTAAATATTTAACCACTGAGATAAGTGCGGTACTTAACGGGTTAAAAGCGATTAAAAGCAGGCTATTTACGACGTTAAAGTTTTTCAACCATTTTCCTTCGGATTTTTCTAATAATTAAAACGGCGGTATTTTAAGTTTTCTTTTTTTATAAACGCGGCAATTAATCGTAATATGCTTTTTTATGATAATAATAATAATATATATTATTATTATTATTACGCTTTTATTGCCCGTTTTTTTAACCGCCGCCGACGTTTTTTATTAACTTCGTTATGGCTAAAAGTTAAAAAGTTGAAATTTTTACCTCGTTTATTATGGTACTGACTTGAATTTTTCAATAATTATTCAAGGTTTCGTTAATAATGTTTCGTTTCGCCAACGCCTTTTAAATGTAGTCGGTACACTTTACTAAAGCACGACGCTTTAAATTACTTATAATCCTTTATTAACCAAAGTTAAACGAACGTTTAATTAAAAAACAGCCGACTTTTATAACTTTAAAACGGCATTTAACTTCTTTTTAAGCGATTAAGTAACAAATCGGCCTTTAAAAAAACGTCCGTTTTAACGCGCGCTTTTATATTGATTATACGCACTTTAATCAATGTCGCCCATTTTTTAAATTAAAAGTGCGTATTTCTTTAATAAACTTATTTTAAAAAATACAAAATAAATTTTTTTTCGGTTTTTCGTAGGCGTTAATACAATAGTTTTAACTAGTTAATGTCTTTTTTATATAAAATCAAACAATGTTTATTTTTTGAATATCGGTGTTTAATTATAACGAGGCCGCTTTTACGTTACGGATAAAACTTATAAACCAGTCTTTTCGTTTAATATAGTTAAATCTTTAAATAGATTTAACGAAAGTTAAAATAAAGTTTAAAATTAACTTATAATATTGTAAAAGACTACCTACTGCCTACACGTGACCCACTCCACTCATCCCTGTTATGCGTGCCCTGGCCCACGTGCAGTCTTGTATATTAGTTCTTAGGATAGATGGGCGGCCTCTCGCCGAAGGCCTGCTGGAAGTACTTGCGCTGGCGCACCGATAGCGCCACGCCGTCTTTACGCTACGCTCCCGGCAACAGGACGCGAGAGCGCCTTCCATCTGTCCGGGCTCGCTATATAGTCGCGAGCCCTTGCCGGCTCTTCGCAGATGGGTCGGTAAGCAAAAGTCTATTCCTCACCTCACATACTGCTCTTTTACATCTTGTGCCACGCACGTGACGACCTACGGTCGTTCTTTTATAAATATAACAGGCTAAAGGCCTACGCATGTTTAAAGCCTAAGGCCATAAACTGACGTAAACGGCTAGTAAAAGATAAACGAAGTGTATAACAATAAAAAGGCCAGCTAATTTACTAAGAAAGCTAGCCCGGTCTCGAAGGAAAAAAAATATCGTGTCAATCCCCGTTTAATCAAACGAAGACTGACCGCCGATAACCGAATAGACAACTAGGGGATGCGTGGCACTTTAAAAAATGATTAACGCCCGATTAAACGGCGAGACCTTGATAACTACGGAGGGGCGCCCACTTTACTTTATATACTTAACTTTTATATAATTATAGTATACTTTATTTTATATTATACGTTTTTACGTTTATTAATATATTTAAATAAACCGTTTCGGCACTTTGTAAAAAACCGGCCGTAAGTCGTTATATACGTGGTATAAAATCTAAAAAAGTAGTATGTAAGGTGAAGAATAGACTTTTACTTACCGGCTTATTTACGAAGAGCCGGCAAGGGCTCGCGACTATATAACGAGCCCGGACAGATGGAAGGCGCTCTCGCGTCCTGTTGCCGGGAGCGTAGCGTAAAAACGGCGTAGCGCTATCAATGCGCCAGCGTAGTACTTTTAACAGGCCTTCGGCGAGAGGCCGCCTATTTATCTTAAAAACTAATATATAAGATTGCACATAGGCCAGGGCACGCGTAACAAGGATAAGTGGAGTGGGTCACGTGCAAATAGTAAGTAATCTTTTACACACTCGTTATATTATAATATAATTATTTTATTTCAAAAGTCGACTATTATCCGACTTAGCCAATAACTTTTATAAAGGACGCCGAGTTTTAAGACTTCGTATAAGCTAGGTATCGCGACCTTGCTTGATTAAACGCGTAAAAAGGACTTTACGTTTACTGGATTATTTACATAACGTGCGAACCGGAAAGAAATCCGTTATAACCAGGCACCGAATTTTTAACCGATTATAAGTGTTAAACGCCCGTTAGTTTAACTTAATCGGCCTCGTTAAATAAAAAGACTTAACAAAAAGACTGGTTTTAAAACAGAGTTTAAAAGAATAAGCGACTAGTTGAAAAACTTACTTTAACATATCGATGCTCGTATAACCTTACTGGTAAAGAATATATAAATATAAAGGGAGGCCGATCAGAAAAAGATCGCCATCCGATTTAACACTTTATAAGCTTAAATGACGTTTTTTTAACGACGACGACCACGGTCGAGGAAGCGGTAGTGGCGCCGTATTTTAAAAAAACACTCGAGTAAACCGCTTTCGCGGCGCTTAATTAAACGGGCCTTACGGCGGTCTTTGCGTAACCGACGAATTTTACAGCTTTAATAGCTTAAAACTACCGACTTCGCTTTAAAATAACGAATATGGTTAAATTTAAAGGCGATAAAAAAATGTACGTGCCTTAAAGGACGAAAATTAAAGCTAAACTGGCTATCGACGGGTAAGCGATGAAAAGACTAGTAAACTAGTTTTTTTATATTTTTTCAAGGCTAAAACAAAGGCGCAGTTAATTATAAACCCCACCATCGAACGTGTAACTTTCGATTACATTGCGAAGCACTTAATCGTTTATTTAAAATTAAAATACTTACATTTAAATAAAAAAACCGGGCCCAGGAAAAACTTACCCGACTACGTTAACGCGACAACGAGAAATTTAACGAGTTTTTATTTAAATTTCAAAGCTTATTTATAAATAGCAGCTTGGTCGGTCCTTTCAATAATAATACTGTAATTTACCATTTAAAAAGATCGTTAAACCGGGAAATGTAGCGCTACCTAATCGGGTAAACGAAGCCGAAAAACTACGACGAATATAAGCAACTAGTATAGCGTTTAAAGTTCGACGTCGAAAGGTTACGAATCGACCGCGAATTGTTAATAAAAAAGAATTCCCCGTTTAATCCGAAGCCGATGGACATTAAAGCAGGGCAAGCGGCTTCGAAGTAAAAAAACACCGGGAAAAAAAAACGCCTCGGGCGCCGGTAAAGCCGGTTTAGTTAAGGCCCGAGGCGTTGTTTTATTTACGAAATTATTAAGCATTTATTTCGTAACTACCCGAACCGAAAAAAGCGAAAATAAAGTGGTGATAAAGGCGGCTTGTAAAAGAACGGCCGTAGGTCGTCACGTGCGTGGCACAAGATGTAAAAAAGCAGTATATATAAGGTAAGGAATAGACTTTTGCTTACCGACCCATCTGCGAAGAGCCGGCAAAGGCTCGCGACTATATAGCGTGCCCGGATAGATGAAAGGCGCTCTCGCGTCCTGTTGCCTGAAGCGTAGCGTAAAGACGGCGTAGCGTTATCGGTGCGCCAGCGCAGTATTCCCGGCAGGCCTTCGGCGAGAGGCCGCTTATTTATTTTAAGAACTAATATACAAGACTGCACGAGGGCTAGGGCCGGCGTAACAGGGATGAGTGGAGTGGGTCACGTGCAGGCAGTAGGTAGTCCTTTACACGGCTTTACGGTAGGTTACGTAAAACCGAACTTTTAAACAGCGACGGGGACTTTAATCAAACGGACGAGTTAAAAAACTAGCTTTTTTTTATAAAAAACCTAATAAAAAGCGACAAACACTTTTGTAAAAGCGGTGAAAAAGGGATTAATATAAAATAAATGCGCCGGGATTATATATAAACATGTTTATTAATTAACGATATAATTGTTAAGCATTCACCGACACTAGTTACTTTACCATTATATTAATGTCTAAGCGTATAGCCTTTATTGAAAGGCTTATTATACTTTTTATTATATCAAAAGCGTTAAATAAGTGACCGAAAAAAATGCTATTAATTACCTACGTAACACATTTACATTTAAATATCGACGAATATAAAGCGAAAATTTAAACGTATATGGTGCTTAACTAAAAAGACGAATTAATCCTTAAAAAACGATAAATAAACGACTTTAAAGTACGATTAAACCCGGTTAATAACTTAATCGAAATTACACGTTAATATTCACATATTCGAGCGGCGAAACGGCGAAGACTTAAATAAATAACGACGTAATATATAAAGCCGAAAAATGTCAAACTTTAATTAACAAAAAAATGTAACGGGTTTTAAAACGGTTTAATCAAACACATTAATAAACGTAAAAACGTATAATATAAAACAAGTATAATATAATTATATAAAAGCTAAGTACACAAGTTAAAGTGGGCGCCCCTCCGTAGTTATAAAGGCCTCGCCGCTTAATCGGGCGTCAACCCCTTCTTACTGTGCCACGCGTCCCCTGGTTGTTTAATCGGTTATCGGCGGTCAGTCTCCGTTTGATCAGACGGGGATTGACACGATACTCCTTTCCTCCGAGACCGGGCTAGCTTCTTTAATAGATTGGCGGGCCCTTTTGTTATTGTGCACTTCGTCTATCTTTTGTTGGACGTTTACGTTAGCTTGCGGCTTTAAGTTTTAAGTATACGTAGGCCTTTAGCTCGTTATAATAATATATTATAAAATAATAAAAGGTCATATATAATATTGTCGTTAATGTAAGGGGTCAATGGCGAGTGTATTCAACTGACTAATGCCGTATCTATCAATAGGAACGCATTACAGAAAGAGAGAAAAAGAAGTCAAATATCCCCGTGTCGTGAAATAACATAAATAAGGGCTCAAGGCTGTGGCACGTGCGCCGGCTAGCACGTGCTCAGCAGGAGAAACAATCGGCCGAGTGCAGTCGAGGCCCTTCATGGGCGCAGCCCGTTACAGTTAAACTATTAATCGTCGGTTTTTACGATTAATAATTAACGTTTCGTGTTAAATATATATTGTTACGGTTTATTAAACGAAATGCGAATAACGGTATTTACCAAAGTTTAGTTTAAAGCGTGTTGAATAAGCTTATTATCCGAAAAAAGTTTAAACATTTTCTCGTTTTATTTACCGTAAATAAGGTCGTTTTTTTCTTGATAAATGAAGTATTTATAACGAATATTGCGTATTTAACTACGCATTGAACGATAAATAAAAAATTTAACATATTTATTTTATTATTAATTTTTTTCCCGGGTGATTTCGTTTAAATATAATAAAGTCATAAAAGTAAAGAAATTAAAACTTAAAAAGTAAAAATTAAATAATATATTTTAAAAGTAAGTCGTAAAAATATAAAAACTATTACTTATTTCGTTACTTTATAAATAACGCGGGTAATCGTTTATATATCGAAAAAACTATGACTATTTAAAATAAACTTTAAAAAATCTTTACAATTTTAAAGTTGATTTTACAAAGTTTTTTTTAAGACTTACGCGAACCCGTTTAAAAAACCTATGAGGTCCCGCCGAGGGACTTACGAATTTTTTAAAGGTGTTTACGAAGCACTTCGAAGGTGCTTTAAAGGCCTTTTTTAAGTCGATGTTATAATTCGTTAAGCGAGGTGTAAATATAAACTTTTTACATAGTGTCACAGTATAGTGTGGGTACATATCCATATTGTCTTTGGATTACCTTAACATAAATCCTTTATAAAGCGGCGACAAGGGTTTTATTTGATAAAATATGTTAAAACCGAAGAAAGTTGAAAAATATATTTTTTTATGTTAAAAAAGATGGTGTAAATGTGAAAAGTTAAAGAGCCACTCGTTATATTATGTTAAATATTTATTTATATTATATGCCCCACTTTCCAGCCATAATTTTTGATAACTAATTTGCGGAAAATTCACTGCCACATTTCACCGTTTTTATAATTCGCAGGCCATATCGTTAAAATAAGTTAATTATTATAAAACAACGGCTTTAATTATAATTAAGCTATATATTCAAGTTTGTCTTCATCTTTTAATATAATAATAAATACGAAAGCGTTCGTTACGGGCCGTTTAACAGTATATTAACCCGAAAAAGTGCGAGTTTTTTTAGCTATAAAATTAAGTTTCTAGGTTATATATTATTTTAAAAAAGGTGTGGCTATAAACTTTAGCCGGATCGAGACTATAACGAGGTAAAAAAAGCCGAAAAGCTTTTACGATATTTAAGTATTTTGAAGGTTTTGTAATGCTTATCGGTGGTTTATTAATAAGTATTTTAAACTTTCGACCTTTTTTTCGAATTTATTAATTAATATTAAAAACGGTAAAAAGCCAAAAAAGTGTAATTAAATTAGATAAACGGGTCGTTTTTCAAGCTTTTAAAGTTATTTTTACGGACTTTTTTTACTACGGCATTTTAATTTATTAAAGTAAGTCATTTAAAAACTCACGCGTTTATTTTCGTTATAACAACGATGTTCTTATAAAAGTAAGACGATAAAAAGTGGTATTCGGTGGCCTTTTGATCGCGAGAGTTTAAATACGATGCTGTATTAATAATTATTAATGGATTTATGAAATATATCAGATTTATTTTAACGTATACGACGATTCATATAATAAAGCTCGTTAAACGCTTTGATAAAAAATCAAATTAAAGTACGGTTTTTCGAATAACGTAATATCGGATCGAAAAAGTTTTTCTATACACGAGTTTTGATTGTAATTATATTATTATACGCGGGTAAAAAAGCGATTATTAACAGCGTTTCACTTATAAACGGACGGTTAAACCGAGCGGATAAACTTTTTTTAAAGTATTATTTACGATGTTATACCGTAAAAAACTAGTTTATTTAAGCCGTATTATTGTCGCAAGTATAATTCGTTCATAATAATGCCGTTAACTTTATTATAAAGCTGACTTTCTTAAAGCTTTTTACGGCTATTTGTTTAACTTTCGCGTACGTGAAAAAGACCACACGTTTTTAAAAAAACGCCGATGCTTTCGGTAATATAAAACCGGCTTAAAAAGTTAAAGAAACTACGCGTTAAATGGTTAAACATTAGTTTTACGTTATCGAGTTTATTAAACGTTATTACGATAAAAAGTATATTTTAATATAGTTTTAATAAAAAAAGGTATATGATATATATTAAAAATATTATTAAACCACTAATTTTTTAAGCTTTACTTTAGGTTTTTGCTAGCGCCTCGTTTAATACGTTTTTAAATGCCTCGCCGTGCCTTTCATTTATAAAGCTGCAGGCCTTCGAAGGTATATTGTTATTGTCAGGCATTGAATTGGTATGTTTAAATATGAATAAATTGTAAAACAGTAAAAAAAACTTGAAGATGTGCTTGGTTTTTTACAAGTTCCCCAAATTCCCTTTTAAGAAGTCACCAAGTACTAAACTTGGTAAAAATAAGGCTATTTTATTAGCATTTTAAGCATTCAAGTATATCGTTATGTATTTAAATACTTTATAGAAGAGGTACGTTGAAAAGTCTGTGCTAAATAGATTTTAAACTTCATCCAAGTTACGTTATTTTTTTTATGGGGCACTAGTCTTAAAAAGGGAAGTCTGACCTGTCTACAACCTGACTAGAACTGTTAAATCAGGCCCTAAAACGTCCCCACTACAGGCTGAGTTCAGACACGTGACACAGGGTTATCCGCTCCCTTGAAATAATCGTAGTATGGATCACGTGATTTAGAATACCTAAACAGCGAGAAAAAATGCTGCACCAAACAAATGACAACAGTTACAAATCTTTTACAAAACTGGCTTTGCCACCATGCCGCCGCGAATACCATTTTTGCATGCCTCCTTTAGCTATAGGCGAAGTATAGGACTATTCGACGGGGTTGAGGGCTTATTTACCTTACCTTCGGCTTTGCGGGAGACTCCCTTGTTGCTATTGACAACCCAAGTCCGCAATGCTGGAATTTTGGCGCATCTGCGTGACAACCCAGGCGCTCATCAAAAACGCATTCGCGTAGGCCGCGGTCCCTCATCAGGAAAAGGGAAAACATCTGGTCGTGGTCATAAAGGTCAGAAACAACATGGCAAGGTCAAGCCGTGGTTCCAGGGCGGCCAGACGCCCCTGATTCGGACTTGGGGAGTCAAAGGATTTATCAACCAGTAAGTACGGAGCTATATTTTCAACCTGCCCTACTCGACGTTCTTAAATTATCCATTTTCCACCCCATGGCTAACAGATGTTGCCCAGTCGCGCCGATGTGATGTCAGAAGTCAATCTGGACCGACTTCAGGCTTTTATAGACAGCGGCCGGATTGATGCAACAAACCCGATAACACCAAAAGAATTAATCGAATCCGGTCTCGTTGGTCGTGTGCAGGACGGCATCAAGATTCTCGCTCGCGGAAAGGGGGAATTCACCACACCTGTGAACCTCTTAGTTTCCCGGGCTTCCGCGGGCGCAATCGAAGCCATTGAAGCAGCTGGAGGAAAAATCGTGACACGATATTTTACAAAGGCTTCGATCAAGCTTCTTCTGGAGGGAAAAAGTGCTGTATCGACTACGCCTCTACCAACTGGACCAGAGCATGTCGATGCACAACTAGCCAAGCTCCGCAAAGCACCACATCTCCGACGCTTGCCAGATCCTACGAGCCGTTGGGATATTGAGTATTATCGGGATCCTGCACACAGGGGCTATCTCAGCCATTTGCTACATCCGGGAGAATCGCCGAGTCTGTACTTTAAGGTGCCCGGGGAGAAGCGGATTGTACGTCCTGGAAAGAAGGTCGAACAAAAGAAGGAAGATGACCAGGTCTTGTTTTAGAAAGAAAGCTACTGTTTGCACTATAAGTTTGAGCTTATTTGCACTATAGTACTCACACCGCGAGTTTAAAAAGGTAATAACTAAATAAACCGAGCCGTCAACTCTTTTTTCTTTGCTCCTATCGAATTAACTCTTAATCGTCCTTCGGAATGTCCCTTTTTATACTTGCAATGTATAGCTTTAAGTATATAATGTAAATCTTCCTCGGCGCCCCCGTGCCGCCATATACCTTTACCACCTAATATAAAACCGGCGAAGCTTTCCGGACCACATTCATCGGCCCGGTCCACCGAGGCCAAAATTTCGGCTTTTCGCCTCTTTTTCAAGCCTTTTCTTAAACCCACTGTCCCGGCGCCAGCTGTGGTGTCTCTTTTTTTTAAGCTTATTACCGTAATTTAAACAACTTTATAGCCTGTTTTTCCCTTTAAAATTCCCTTTATTTTTGTAAATCTTTTAATTATTTTCGGCTGGCTAGCCGGGCGTCGGTTTACGGTTTAACAAATTAAATAGGCGCTTATTTCGGTGGTAAGGTGCAAATAAAAAAAAGCCGAGTATAACTTAAATAAATACCATATTTAAGTTTTAAATCAGCCGGTTAGGGCCTGATGCAGTGAGCCGGTCGGCCTTCGGTCCCGGTCCTGCTTGCCTTTTTAGGACTAGCGCGCCGTAAAATTTGTACATTGGAAATAATTTTTAAAAGCTACCTGATAGTGGATTTGCCAATGTACTCATGGCCAAGGTACTTCTGTCGGTGGGTCTACCACAAACAACAAAAATTACTGTTGTTTTGTGTATGTTAAAGTGAGAGCCAGAACACAGTGACTTGTAAAAATAGAATGAAGGAAAAAACATATCGCGATGTTTTGATTTTTCATTTATTCACCACTTTACACAAAAACATATGATTGACTGGCTATTTTAAGCCAACTATTGAAGAAAAAACGTGTTTTGGAGTCTCCAAAGACTTTCAAAGCCACTCCTAGGCGGGCAGAGACTCCTGAGGCTATTTTTA